>JAOTON010001459.1:275000-287500 GCA_034440635.1 Lepas anatifera
TCCAGTCATTTCAGAGTTTGCTAATAAAGCTGATTGTCGATAACGATCCCCTGAGCGAGGCGGCGTGTCAACCAAGCACAGAGTAAAACGGAGCTACAGAACCTACTTCGGCCAATGCCAGGAGGAAGCTCTGGGAGGATTGGTAAGGATGCCAGTGGCAGAAGACCCAAGAGATGACTCAGAGACAGATGGTGCCAACATACAGCTTTGGCAGTCTCCCTGGGAAGCATTGCTGCTGCTATAGTGATTTGGAGTACCAAATAGGTGGTAAGCTATGACACTATATGTTGTATATGGCATACTACCTATGCATTTGTTGGGGGTGGGGGTTGGGGTTTAGGGCGCTCCAGCGACTCGGCTATGTCGCACCTATGCATTTGTGCTACATTGATAGCATATTTGATAGAGCCATGCATGCATTTCTGAGCACCCTGAATCCTCTTTCAAGATAAATACGGATATACCATGCTACATTCGCTAGTGTAAGCTATAATGTTTTCCCCGAAGTTCCCTGACTGAAGATTGCAAAGCCGGGTGACCGATCTCGTGCCGAAAACACGGAATCTTCAACCGTTTTGAGGCGATTTTGTCCGTTGTCGTGAATACTTTTTATATGGCTAATTCGAATCAGAATTTAATTTATAATCAGGTAAAGGTTGGTTTCGGTCTGACAAACAGAGCATATTTTTTTAGAACGACGCTAATGGCACATTCATGGCATTTGAACTCAGCCATTAGTCGCGCAGAGTATGCTAGGAACCCCCTTACCTCTCATTGCGTTTCTCTGAGAACTCCTCACTTCTTACGGAAATAATTGTTTCATCAGCGTACTGCTTAATGTGCTGACGGATATCTTCTACCAAACCCGACCTCCCTATTGCCCCAGCTGCGGGTGGCAGATGCGCAGTGGCGGATCCAGGACTTCGGGGGGGAGGCTAAGGGACCTGAGCCTCGCCGACATTGCCCCGGATCAGCCTCCGCGTATTAACTAGAGACGCTCGGACATTTTTTTTGGGGGGCTTGAGCCCCCTAGCCCCCCTGATATCCTCCGCTGCACATACGTAGACTTCGGAGCTTAGATCCATGGGAACAGTAACCGCTCTAAATGCCTTATGATCGCAAAAGTTAAGTTTTGGGACAAATAAAATATAGAACTTGGGTCCTTCCGGTAGGACTATAACATATATGTGACTCAGTTTGAATCCAATTTTAAGTATTCCCCTTCAAATTTAAATAAATTTCCCTTATAAGCATATCCACCATTTTGAGAGTTGTGCTTTGCACGCCGTGGAGCAGAAGGGTAGGTGCGACGCCTGTGGGCTGCGGGCATGGGAGTTGTCACAAACTTATTTTCATGGGGCCAAATTCCAAGGGGGCATCTACACTCTACAATCGGGCAGACCAGATATCCTGTTTTACTTTACATACCATTGAAGCCAATATTTTTGTGCTGTTCGATATTCTCCGTTACTAGGAAGTGGACCTCCATGTATTCTAGGGCCTCAGGTACAAAGAAAGTACGTATCAATGACGCGGGAGCCCTCCTCCGTCATAAGAGGGACCTTGCGTGTAATGTACGTAGTTGGACGGAGGCTTCCTGACCCGTTCATTGACCCAACCTTAAAATATGGGAAAGGCTAGGAATTGTCGCTGGTATAAGAACATATTTAGAACATCATTCCATTAGGAGGGCCCCTTTACCAGCTTGAGACCCTATCATGCATGTGAGGGGCCGCCTAATTGCAAGTGCAGCGAGGTAGCAGCGGCGCTGGAAACCTCTGCCGAAACCGGGACCTCCGCCGGTCACTTACCGTCGGACGGGGTTTCCTTGACATATTGTAGAGGCCTATCCCTGCAATGTTGATTTGGTTAGCTTGTGTGGCTAACTTACGAACATGCCTGGTCATTTGAGGACCGGGCTGAGGGGAGTCATCCACAGCGTTATCAAGCATTACGGTGCCAAATGGGGGAGGGTCAAGTATGACGTCCGTGTGCTGCGGGGAAGGTGTAAGTGTGACGTCCGTGTGCTGCGGGGAAGGGGTGAGTGTGACGTCCGTTCGCTGCTGGAGGGGGTAAGTGTGACGTCCGTGTGTTGCTGGAGGGGGTAAGTGTGACGTCTGTGTGCTGCCGGAGGGGGTAAGTGTCACGTCCGTGTGCTGCTGGAGGGGGTAAGTGTGACGTCCGTGTGCTGCTGGAGGGGGTAAGTGTGACGTCCGTGTGCTGCGGGAGGGGATAAGTGTGACGTCCGTGGACTGCTGGGAAGGGGTGTGACGTCCGTGTGCTGGGGGATTGGGTAAGTGTGACGTCCGTGTGCTGCTGGGGGGGTTAAGTGACGTCCGTGGACTGCTGGGGGGGTTAAGTGTGACGTCCCTGTGCTGCGGGGATTGGGCGTGACGTCTGTGTGCTGCGGGGCAGGGGTAAGTGTGATGTCCTTGTGCTGCGGGGAGGCAGTATGTATAATTCCTGTGTGCTGCGTTGCAGGACGCGGAGACGGCGATGGAGCGGCACCAGACGGCGGAGGCAGGTCAGACCACCGACGTTTCCATGGCAACGCATGCGGCGCCGGCGACGCCGTCCTCGGACGCCGCCGGTACGGTGGTGGCACTAACCTGGGCACTGGTCACCGCCGGCGCACAGCGGCGGCGGTGGCGCCCCCTGTAACGCTCGCACGACTATCGCTCTCTCAACGGAAACTGGATCTGCAGAACTGCTGTCACTTGACTTGGTTTTTTCATGTTTTTCCCCGTTATGTATCTCATTTTGAGGTTAGTTGCTAAGATGTTCCCTGGCCTCTCCCTCGAATCCGGAAATGTAAAAAACACTGAAGATTATATATTCGGGCACAGCCCTTCATCAGAATCGTGGAGTAAATATCAATAATTATCAGCCCTAGTATAGCCAGACCTCGAATTGAGCTTCACACAAAAATGCCTTTTAGAATGAATCGTTAAAAAACGATATCGTAAAAATCGTTATTTTTAACGATTCATTCTAAAAGGCATTTTTGTGTGAAACTCAATTCGAGGTCTGGCTATACTAGGACTGAGAATTATTGATATTTACTCAACGGTTCTGATGAAGGGCTGTGCCCGAATATATAATCTTCAGTGTTTTTTTTACATTTCCGGATTCGAGGGGAGAGGCCAGGGAACATCTTAGCAACTCATCATCATGCTCCTCGCCGCAGCACTTCAAAACTTATCATTTTGAGGTTTACGAAAGCGCGTTAGAATTGCCTGTGATGAAACTCATGAGAGATAACTTATAAGCTTGACTTTGCCTCGCTCCCGTTTCTGTTAGGGAGCCCTCACACAGAGTTGAACTCCAGCCCGTTTGCGTTATACGCCAACGCAGTCGGCGTTGTTTTGTCGACGCCACTGCCGCTGCTGCGGGCGCACACTGGGGTAGTTCTGACGGCGCCGGCCAAGCAGCCAACACCGGCACGCGCTCACGTCGCGGTCCCGCACCACAGTGGCTGGTTGCAGCTCGGCACAAACACGGCGCACGTGTTCACGCGTTGTTTTTCTCACTAATGGCATGCCGATATCCGCTATGGTGTTACATCCTAACCCTTATGTCTCAAGTGTGACTGAGAATCTGCCTAATGAGCAGGAACACCTAGAGATTGGTAACTTTGCACTTGCGAAATGTTCTTTTACCGCTAGTCTAACCGCATGGCATTGTACACTCAGTAATCATATCACGTGAGGGTTGGGTCCTGTCTTCTTTGCTTCTCGAATCAGCACTAACTGTTCGTGGGAAGGGGGTAGGCTCTGAGAGAAAGGTTCACAATGTTTTGAACCAAGTGATGATGGTACATTGCGGAGGACCGGCTTATTTGACGATGGTCACAGGGGTGCCGGTTTTCGTTTATTCACTCAAGTGCTCCACCGATCTCACTGATCCGTCAGGTCACGAAATGACATCGGCGCCAGATGTCCAGAAATGGCTTGTTTCATATCTCCCGAGTCCGATATGTCTCTTGGCATCGCCTCAGTCGTGTTAGAGGGAGTGCTGATGTGATTTACCCCACCTACTCTTTCTGTCTTACACGAAACGAAAGCCCGGATCTCTTATCGGCCTTCCGGAAAGTGATGCTAAAATCCTGTTAGTGAATTGCGTTGGCATGATGTTAGTCTATCTTACTATTGTCCTCAGTCACTCTTAGTCATGAGTGCACGCTAATCTTTATGTGAACGGTAAGGGCGGGTGGTGTCGTGTAACGGTGACTGATGTGGCGCGACAGCGGCGCGCGTCTGGGACCGCGAGATGTCGATGGACGACGTGACGCCCGATCATGAGGATATGCCGTCGGCCGACTTCCGGCCGGTCGCTCCGCTCACTAACACCACCACCAAGAGGTGAGGCTCCGGGCGCCGGCCCCGCACCAGCTCCCAACGAGAGGTAGGACTCCCCCGCACCAGCTCCCAACGAGAGCTCCCCATAACAGCTGCTCCAAACGGGAGGTGGGACTCCCCGTAACAGCTACAAACGGGAGGTAGGACTCCCCGTAACAGCTCCAAACGGGAGGTGGGACTCCCCGTAACAGCTCCAAACGGGAGGTGGGACTCCCCGTAACAGCTCCAAACGGGAGGTGGGACTCCCCGTAACAGCTCCAAACGGGAGGTGGGACTCCCCGTAACAGCTCCAAACGGGAGGTGGGACTCCCCGTAACAGCTCCAAACGGGAGGTGGGACTCCCCGTAACAGCTCCAAACGGGAGGTGGGACTCCCGTAACAGCTCCAAACGGGAGGTGGGACTCAGCTGCAAACGGGAGGTGGGACTCCCCCGTAACAGCTACAAACGGGAGGTGGGACTCCCCGTAACAGCTGCAAACGGGAGGTGGGACCCCCGTAACAGCTCCAAACGGGAGGTGGGACTCCCGGTAACAGCTACAAACGGGAGGTGGGACTCCCTCACCAGCTCCCAACGAGAGCTGGGACACCCCCGCTCCAGCTCCCAACGAGAGGTGAGACTCCCCCGCACCAGCAACGTTGCGTTTAACATCAAGGCAGGACTACACTTCTCCGTCCTTGACTGACCATTCAAACCAGTGGTAGACGACACGCCGAAATCACCGCAATTTGGATCATCGACGGCCTCCCCTTCACCCTTAGCAATGTCTACCGGCCTTGGATCGGGATTCAACTCGGCCCGTAGGCCTATTATTACCAATCGAGGGAAGAAGTCGACGATGATAATGTCATTATTGTGAATTGCCAAAGCGGATGGGCAACAATGTAACCACAACAACAGCGCCAATATTTACAATGGGATCATATACCCATTCCATGGGAAATAACAAAATCCCAGGCAATCGAACACTCGACATGGACGCGTGTAGGTGGGGCGTGGTGATTGTGGGTGTGCGGCGAGGAATAAATCGCCGGCGGTTCGATGCCGTATTGACAATGAATTCGCGACGGTGCAAACCGAATCGGACTTAGGTGGGAATCTGCTGTCATGTGCGACCATTACGAGGTATTGTGTGTAACTGGGGGACAACACCGGGGCCTGGGGATCGCAATCCGAGGTGGAAGTGGACCGCCGGGCCTGACTGACGGTGTTGTCAGGTTTATACCCGGCTGGGTGGTCACGTGACCGGTCGCGCCTGGTTGGTCGGCCGGGTGGGTGTGGTGTGGTGGTGTGCCGGGCGCCTTGCCGGCGGCGGTGGTGGCTGACGCGCCGCGGCTGGGGCGCGGGTCGCTGTTTGGCTGCGGCTGGCCGTGTGCGTGCAGTGGCCGCACAGGACCCCTCCTGATTAGAGGTCGAGCGTACCGGGGCTTGGACGCGTCCTGAACGGGTGCGGTGTTGGGGCCTCCACCGTGAATCGGTTGAACGTTGAGGTTCTCGGAGCTTGGCCTGATGGAGCTGGTGATGTGTCGTGGCTCGGGCTGTGAGACCTTTGATGGATGGATGCTGCTCCAGACTGGGAGATGTACACTGGCCCGGTTGATGGCATGGGTGTTGTTCCGTGGCGGGGCTTCTTGTGGATCACCCGACCTCTCTGGCTCGGGATGCATCACGATGGGTTGGGTGGAGGCTCGTTGGCATTCTTGTAGCCGGTTTGTCGGTTGATGGACACGGTGTCTTCCGTCCATTCCGGAAGATGACGAACGCCTTAGGTGACCTCTTCTTGACCTGGAACGGGCCGTCGTGCGAGGTCAGCAGGACGATGGCCGTCATGACGAACCTGACTGGAGCTGTGGACGATCGGGTGAGACAAAACATGCTGGCGTACACGTGTGGTGCTGGTCGGATGGGTTGAAGTGCTGTCTGAGGCTGGCTGGAACTGTGGTGATTGTTTTTTTGGGGGGTCGTTACTGCCCGGGGTCTGTGGCGTGCCAAGACTAGGTCTGCGGAGGACATTGAATTCTCTTTAGGCCGCGCGTATTCCCATCAGTGCAATGGGGCCGATCTACCGTTTGGCTCGGGAACTTTTCAACTGCCGATGCAAACGCTCCACCGACCGTTGGGGTGGGTTGTACGTGTGGTGTGGACACATTCCGCCCGATGTGCTTTGTGACTGTTTTCACAGTGCAGATGTGAACTGGCTCCACGGTCCGATACAATGCTGCTCGGGACACCATAACGGGAGATCCAGGTTTAAATGAACGCAAGTGCAACCTTGCTAGCCTCTATGGATGCAAGGGGACATGCTTCGGCCAACGTGTATACCGGTCGACTATCGTGAGAAGGTAGCGGTGGCCCTTGTGCGGTGGAAGTGGTCCAACAATGTCCACGTGTACGTTGTAGAAACGAGCGGAAGGCAAGGAAACGACCGACAGAAAATCACTCCAATATTGCGATGTTGACGACAGCTGGATGAATGACCAATGGAGTCCCGACGGAGACTGGAGACAGCTTCAGTGTCTTGGTTCCGGTCTTAATGGGGCTGGAGTTCAGCCTAATTTTTTTTTGTTTTTACTAAATGCCTGGTTGGTGGATTGTGTCGTTTATGTTTGGGTGTGGTGGTCTTGCCATTGGTCGTTGCTTCTGTGCGTGGCGCCCTGCGCTCTGCTGATATGTTTTTATTTTGTTTTATCCTTTTGGGGCGATCTCACTTTTTTTAGTGCTTGGCTGTTGCGTGTCCTATGCTGCCCGCCGGGTGGGTGGTTTTTGGGTGAAACTCAACGGTGGCGGCCTCTGGTGGTTTAATTTGCCTTTGGGCAGTCACCTGGTGTGGGCTTTGTAGCTCTTGCAGTACGAATTGTGTGGCTTTCTGTCACGAACTTGGTTTGGGGACGTTTTCCTCGGTGACTTCCTAGCGATTGTGGCTTGACGGCTGATAAGTCCTGGTGGGCTCGGATCATGTCGATAAACTTGACATGTTGGGCTGGTGAGCCGCTGTTTAAACCGGAGGCTTGTGGTGATTTGGGGTAAATACGGTGTGTTGTCCATAGGATGTGTCATGGGGCGTGGCCTGGAATGGGGGTTGGCTGGTGGGGCAAACGTCTTTTTTGTTTACTGCCTGAGGTAACAAATGCGCGTTGACGGCGTACTGTGGGCGGTTTCCCGGAATTGCCTGAGAAACTGGACAACCGTCGACCATGAACTATTTAAGTGGGTCCGTTTTTCGGACGGCCTTATTATTCACATAAGTAGTGATAATGTCCAGTTTATTGATGATTGCCAACGCGGTGGCATATACCAAAGGCCATATTTAAATGGGATTTACCTCCGTGAATCAACGGAAACGTAACACTGTTGGAGTTTGGGGTGTGATTGGGCGTGTGACGCAGGAATAATCGCCGGTTCGTGCCGTATTGTAATGAGCTGCCAATTTACGTGGGACTGCTGTACGTGCCATTCACGGTATTGTGTGTACTGGGAACAACACGGTGCTGTATTGGAGGTGTGACCACAGCCCTGCGAACTGACCGTTGGTTTTCGGCTGGTGTGTGCTTGGGGGTCTGTGTGTCCGCGCCGGGGCTTCCCGGGCGATCCACTCTTCTGAGGACGACTACCGGTGTGACCACTTCGACCCCGGCCGGCTTCATCATTATTGGGGGTGTAGGGCGCGTTGACTGCGATGGTTATTTTGAGCCAATATCTATGTTACCTAAGACATGTTTATATTGTTTCTGCTGCAAAAGAACTCAACATGGACAAAAGAAAAAACAGCATATTTATGTGACACGTCCTACAGTTACCCTGTGGGTTGGGGTGCAAACCGTCCCTTACGTCGGTGAAAAACAGTAAAAACTGCTGAGACATGGAACATAAATAAGAAACATCGGTCCACTGTACCGTTTCGGCGACATAAGCCAACGAAATGGTACGGTTTCTGCTTTTCACACGGTGTGACCACCAGGGGAGTAAATAGCATTAGAATTGTCACTGTTCAAGAATAAGACGACGTTGGAGATATCCACAGACCAGGATTCTCCCAAGAGCACCTCCAGAGTGGGAGCACCAGGCAAATATCGAGCTTCCCTCCCGAGAGGACCCCTTAGTCATGGGTGACTTGAACGTCTACCACCCCCTGTGGGGCCGGGGCTGCGAAGCTGCCGACGGAGTCAGTCAACGAGTGTATGATTGGCCAGACAGGATCAGCGGGACAGTGCTTAACGGTGGACAGGCCACCTTCCCTTCTATGGTTCTGGCGGCATGTCGGCCCCTGATGTGGCATACTGCACCCATTCTCTCGCCAGGATGTTTGGCCGCCTTTGGCCCTGATTTTAGCAGTAATCATACGCCGATGGTCCGAGATCAAACGCCACCACGGCCCCACTGCTTAATGCGGGAGACGCGATGAATGTTTCCTAAGGTAGATTGGTCACAATTTGTGCCTGGTATGAGGCAGCGTTGTCGGGGACGGTACCTGCGCTCTGCGCAGGCATTGGTGCACCAGTTCGCCACCCCCTTCACTTCGGTCCTCCAGCGTGCATCCGTGCGTCACCTGCCCCGGGGCTATCGGGGGGGGGTGACCCAAAGCCGAGGACCCCTGGACCCGGAGCTTACAAACGATAGCAGCCCGTCGTATAGGACGCAGAGCCCTCCGGGACGACGATGAGGCGTCCAAGGGTCGATGGGTAGAAGCCCAACGACACCCCGCAGAGATCGAGCGCAAGGTCTCCCAACAACGCAATACGAAATTCGTGTCGAGAGACCTGAATCGTCCAGCTAGTCTTGGTTAAGGTCTCGGCTGCTCCAGAGGTGGGAAGGTGCGGACGACGATGACTACCATCGGGTCCAGGCCATGACAGACACAGGGTTGCCGTCCAAGACAAAGCCGCGGCCTTCAACCGGACACTTACAGCACCGAATCCGGAAGCGGGACCGTGACGATAAACGGAGACTCCGGGCCTGGCGGACCCGTCGATGTTCGGATTGTGGCGGCGCCCGCGTAGGTTGCAGCGCGCCCGTCACAGAGGAGGAACTGGCTAGCCAGCTCCATTACCAAATTGAAGTCAGATCAAACTCAGCGGCACGCGCTGTACTGCGTGGGTCAGCCACAGGGCAGCATCTTCTCACCAATCTTCTTGTTGTTAAGGTCAGCTTCCCTCGCCTCTGCCCTCAGGACGGCGCCTGGAGCCACTCACTCTTTATGCGCGGATGACACAGCCGTACTCTGCGCTAGGAACTCCACCCGAGATGCGGGGTAGCGTGCTCAGGCCACTGCATATGCCCGTATTCAGTGGGCGCGACAGAACAAGATGTTTGTAAGCGGTGAGAAAACCCAGCTTCTGTGCAGTTCTCTCTCAATGGACCCGCCACCTGCAGGAAACCTGCAACAACGTCCCACTCATGAAACCCGCAACAGCGTGTCTGACCACAGAACGCTCAGGTCCGGAACTTGATGGGTCGTGACTGGGTCCTGGGTCCCACCACCTTTTGTTGGCGGGAGTAACGGTCGCTCCCCTTGCGTCGACCTACTATTGCCCACACTACTGGGAAATCATCGCTCCCCGCACCACCACCTACAGATAGGAATATCTCAATACCTTTTGAGATGTACGCTTACCTCCCTTTGTCCCAGCACCAGGATGAAGAGGTGAGAGTCAACATACCATTAATGCGAAAAGCGGGCTTATATATTATATTTGCAAGCACCAGTGCCAGTAAATGAACTAGGGATGGTGAAATGTTTGTGAACTAGAGATGCTTTGCCTACCTCTAATCATGTTCTCAGTGTTATACGGAAGTGCAGAGTTGTATCCTCTGCCCTCGGCGTCGGCAGCGAGCACCGGTCGGCCAACAACCTGTACCAGGAGCTGAGCTTCCAGGACGCAGCGCTGGAAGTGGACGACGGCGCCGACATCACCGGTGAGCCTTTCTGCTGCAGGCACACTCACCGTAGACAACAATCGGCCTGGGGGGGGCGCCCAGGTGTGACACAACTATGCCGCGACAGAGCGTAGACAAAAGTACTTGTGTACAGCCTTGCTGGTGAAGAGATTTTAACAAGTTGAAAGCTTCAGTACTGATTTTGTAGGATATGTCCGTTGGGCGCGTTCAGTAGTTGTGCTAACCCGATGCAATGTACTGTAGGGTGTTGTCGGTGTGGGAGAACGCTGCTTGTGCTGCTCGCACGGCGCCCGACTTAATCTGCGCCGCGACTAAATGCCTCCCACTGACTGCATCATCTGGACTCATGAAGGGGCTTAAATGGGCTATGGGATGGGCTAATGCTATGCGGGATGTCAGCATTATTTTGTTGCATCTAACAGGGCTTGGTCAACATGCGTTCCCTTTGGTGTTTGACGGGTATTGGTCGAGACACCAGTTAGATATCGGATGCATTTTCGGAGCTTGTTGTTATTTTATGCGTAAGGAACAAGCAGGATTCGAGTTTATCACGAGTGAATGCATACATTTTGAAACTTGTGTACTTTTGGAATAATGGCTGACTAGGGCTTGATTTACCGTGGCGGATGAAGACAGTCGTCCGAAGTTCGAAAGCTTCGCAGTACATTCGACATATGACTGGTGTCTCGACAAATTCTCAACGAACAGTGCGATGTATGGCGACGTTGCCTCTGGTGTTATTTACTGCGCCTGTGACGAGGCACGTCAGCAGCTGCCGCGGGACCAAATCCAGCCTGCCGACAGACTTACAGAGGATGTGGGCGGCATGCGCTTGGAGGCCTGCTCCTGAACAGTGCACGCCAGCAGGGGAATCGAACCTCTCAATAAGAGACGCTTGACAACAGCCTGTAACTATTGACGCCCACAACTCGATTCTTGTCAACAGCAGGCTTTAACCTGCGCTGGAAAAGTCTTTGAAAAACAAAAAAGAGTTGAGCGGGCATTGGTTCTTAACTGATCGATTGGAATCAGTCGAGTATGGAGGTTAAATGTATCTGAGCAGAGTGGCTGACGGTGAGGAATCTGCCTCGCGCTGTTCACTCTGTGCGCTGCCGGCTGTTTCCCCGGTGTTCAGGGTCTGTTCCTCCGCCTGCCTCGCCCCTGTACACACTAATCAGGGCGTGTGCTGAGCTGGGACTAACCGCTATGTACGCTCTCTATCACTGTGCTACCAGGAGGCTGGGTGCATCCGGGAGAGTACGCATCCACAGGTCTGTCCCAGATAACTCTGCCTGAGACTGTGCACCCCTCTGCCGTCCAAAGGTGAAACCATGTATGCCATTTGTTTACCCAAAATATATTGTACCATTCTTCCCCTTCCCTCAAGGCGCGGCACATATAGCCTCAGCAGCTGAGGTGCCCAAAATCCCCAATAATCATCATCATCCTCAAGGCGCATCTGATGCGAGATCTTGTTTAGAATTCTCGGGATTGCTTGAGGGATATAATTAAAAGATTTTTTGAAAACCAGGTGTGTTCCAAAAATTAACCACGATTCAAAGGAAAAACACGTATGTCAAATGTAGGAGGAAAGGCACATATGTTGTACATATGTGTTTTGTCCTTGCGTGCCAGAACAACGTATCTACATACGTTCAATTAGTGTGGGTGAAAATGCGTATGTCGAGACGTTTGTGTTTTGACGCACCGAAGACCGCATCGCCGTCTGCACTGATTCCCAGGCGGCACTCTAGTTACTGCGGGTCGGACCCCCGCTCCGTCAACTTGCCTCGAGGTGTCTATCTGGTCTACTACTGGACTTCCCTTCCAACGGCCGTCAGAACCTCCAATTGGTGCCGTCCCATAGCGGCATTGCTGGGAACGAGCCAGGCGACACAATCGGTAAACAAGCATCGGCCCTCCCCAAGAAGACGTCGCGAAAGACGTGAAGACGGCGCATCTGGCAGCTGCCTGGGCGGCGCGCGCCCGTTCTCTCCGCGACTGGCCAAACACTGATGATTGGGAACCTCCCCCTCCCGCTGCATCAGCCGGAGGGGGCTGCAGCTGTCAACATTCACCAGATCCGCGCCGGCCATTGGTTCAAGTCCTCAGCTACCTAAAATCGGCGTCGGCCCGACCTAGGACTCCACCAAATAGGGGAACCTCCGCTGCGCGGTGAGTCGGTGTGTGCTGCGAGGGAGCTGGCACACCTCACCATGTCCTACTGAAGCACCCTGGTCCGATGGCCC
>JAOTON010001459.1:292500-511484 GCA_034440635.1 Lepas anatifera
ACGCTGAACAGCGGGCTGCGCCGTCTCACCGTGCTGTCGCCGCGCTCGCAGGCATGGGTCGAGAGGTGGAGAATCTCATCTCCGAGAACAACGAGCTGCTGGCCACGAAGTGAGAGCATGGACGGGCGGGCAGTCCACGGCGGCACCTACCGCTCATCTCCCTGCTACTAGTAGTCTGTTTTTATTTTTTGGAGATTGCTCGTGTCGTGATTTTCTACAAAAGAAATAACCATGGTTTCCTGTTTGGGTGTTGACACGTGCATCGTGAAACATTTTTGTGCCTAAAAAACATGTGTTGCCTTATTTTGTCATCCTTTTTCGGTCCATATTGCTTTCGGTCGTTGTATTAGCCGCATCGGGAGCAACCATTAATGCGGATTCGATCACAGTTATTTGAGTATGGGGTGGCCCGGAACAGAACCTGCTTGCCTTGTTTTTCCGGTGCGGTTACGATCGTGCTTAGGAAAGAGCACGTTCTCTGTCCCTCCTCTCCCGGCTGTCCTCTAACGCTGCCCCTGTCCCGTCAGGAACGCGCTGAACATAGTCAAAGACGACCTGATTGCCAAAGTGGACGAGCTGACAGGGTAAGCAGTTGCACCGCCCCCCTCCGTCCAACGCTGCCGCATGCAAACCTTTCTGGGGCTAGACAAACTAATATGAATATGTAGAATGGAACGTTGGTTATGGAATCGGTAACCGTCATAGTTTAACCACCGTGATCGCCGCTTCTGTCTTGCGTGAGTTTTTTTGCTCCTAGTGCCAGTACTGGAGAGGAATCTGGAGGTAAGGCTCAATGAAGTGGGTCTTAACTGGTCACTGAGATCTCGTAAACCAAATCACTTTATTGCTTGGTTTATACGGCAGGTGAACTGGTGCGACAGTGCACATTTCGTTGTGATTTCAATATATACAATAACACAATTTGTTATGTCTGAAACGGAAACAATCCGAAACCCTACCAAATGTTAAGTACTATGTACACTTGCAAAAACTCAGTGAAGATAAAAACAGGCTCCAAAATATTTTGGTAATTTGTCAAATGCATGAAAAATGTAACTGTTCCTAGCGTTCTCACCAAGTGTAACCTCTCACAAATTTCTGATGACAGCGAGAAAAGCTTGCCTCCAAAGTGAAACTTTTGCCAACAAAATCTCTGATCCCGTCGTCACAACTGGCGGAGCTGTAGCGTGTAGCGGTGGTCTAGTGGGCAGAAGTCCTCTCTCAGGAATAAAGTTTCATGGTTCGAATCGGGGTTTGATCGCACCCGCTCTATTTGTTCTTTTATAAGAGAGCTTAAAACTGGCATACAGGCTTATTAAGAGAGACTTTTAGATGTAAATATCGTTTGCTTTCAACGCATCGTCATGTAGTCCTCTTGCGCTGGTGGGGCGTTAGCCATTGGCCACTGGCCGAGGTTGATGTTCTGGTGACTGTCCATCACAGAGAGCAAGGCAACCCTGTTCATGTTCTGGTTACGTCCCATCTATGGGAGCGAGGCATCTCCTGTTCATGTTCTGGTGCCTGCCCATCACAGGGAGCAAGGCATCTCCTGTTCATGTTCTGGTGACTGCCTATCACAGGGAACAAGGCATCTCCTGTTTATGTTCTTGTTTCATTTCATGTTTCATTGTTTCATTTTCATTTCAGGGAACATGGTTTCATTCCTTGTTCATTGTTCTGGTTACGTCCCATCACTGGGAGCAAGGCATCTCCTGTTCATGTTCTGGTGACTGCCCATCACAGAGAGCAAGGCAACCCTGTTCATGTTCTGGTGACGGTCTATCAAAGGAAGCAAGGGAATTGGTTATCCCGCTGCTGCGTGCGTAGTACAGAATATGTGGTGTTGTGGTAACCCACTCTTTCTTTGAAGACAGCCAGGGAGCAGGTGTGGGGTGTTTAGTGACCTGCCGTCCTCTCCCGGTAGTGAGCAGGAGATCCTGCGGGAGCAGGTGTGGGGTGTTTAGTGACCTGCCGTCCTCTCCTGGCAGTGAGCAGGAGATCCTGCGGGAGCAGGTGTGGGGTGTTTAGTGACCTGCCGCCCTCTCCCGGCAGTGAGCAGGAGACCCTGCGGGAGCAGGTGTGGGGTGTTTAGTGACCTGCCGCCTCTCCTGGCGTGAGCAGGAGACCTGGGAGGGTGTGGGTGTTTGTGACCTGCCGTTCCTGGCGTGGCGGAGACCTGGGGGGTGTGGGTGTTTGTGCCTGCCGCCCCCCCGGCAGTGAGCGGAGACCCTGGGGGCGGTGTGGGGTGTTTAGTGACCTGCCGCCCTCTTGGTAGTGGAGGAGACCCTGGGAGCAGGTGTGGGTGTTTGTGACCTGCCGCCCTCTCCTGGCTGAGCAGGAGATCCTGTGGGGCGGTTGGGTTTTAGTGACCTGCCGCCCTCTCCCGGCGTGAGCGAGATCCTGGGGGCGGTGGGGGTGTTTGTGACCTGCCGCCCTTCCTGGGTGAGCAGGAGTCCTGTGGGAGCGGTGTGGGGTGTTTGTGACCTGCCGCCTCCGGCGTGGAGGTCCTGGGGGGTGTGGGTGTTTGTGACCTGCCGCCCTCTCCGCGTGAGCGGATCCTGGAGAGTTTGGGGTTTTGTGACCTGCCGCCCTTTGGCGTGAGAGGGTCTGGGGGGGTGGGTGTTTGTGACCTGCTTCCTGGCGTGAGCAGGAGATCCTGTGGGGGGTGTGGGGTGTTTGTGACCTGCCGCCTCTCCCGGGTGAGCAGGGATCCTGGGGGGGTTGGGTGTTTGTCCGCCGCCCTCTTGGGGAGCAGATCCTGTGGGGCGGTGTGGGGTGTTTGTGACCTGCCGCCCCTCCCGGCGTGAGCGGAGATCCTGGGGGCAGGTGTGGGGTGTTTGTGACCTGCCGCCCTCCCGGCGTGAGGGGATCCTGCGGGAGGGTGTGGGGTGTTTAGTGACGGCCTCCGGCAGTGAGCAGGAGATCCTGCGGGAGCAGGTGTGGGGTGTTTAGTGACCTGCCGCCCTCTCCTGGCAGTGAGCAGGAGATCCTGCGGGAGCAGGTGCGCTCTCAGCAGGCGGTGCGGTCCCGGCTGCAGCAGCGCGTGCAGGAGCTGGAGGAGGAGGCCAAGAAGATGAGGGAAGATAGTGACAAAACCGGCAAAGACGCCGGCGAGGAGGTAAGGTGTCCAGTTGTGTAGAGGGAAGGTTATGTGGGATGGTCAACCTGAACGGGCCGTAAAGTTGGCTTCGTCTGTTTTATGAACAGATTTGAAACATCCGTGATTTTTGTTGTCAGCTTTCCATGAATACAGGCTATTGACCATGCTTGCTTTTCATCATTATGCTCTGTAGTAGGCTGCGTCACTGGAAGGTTTTTTTTTGTCTCAGACCACAGCGCCCCTTATTTTTTTTTTTTATGATTTTATCATGCCCTATAGATACAGAAACAATTCTACATTGTTATATTTTTCGTGCCTGAAATCCCCAGCCTGCTTCGAACCAAAGTGTATTTCCCTATATCTTTAGCATTGGAACACTAGCGCTGCCAAGCGGAAATATCCTGAACTAAGGACTTTCTTAGGCTTTGGCAAGCTTATGATGCACTTAAGACTTCTAGAAGAGTTTCTAGAGAATATTAGCAGCTCTTAGGATATTTCAAAGGTTCTGACAGCAAAAACTAGGTACGTACTCAGGTTGTCTTTTGAGAGAATGGCCCTTGAAACAAAGGCGCCCAAATACACGCCGTAATATAATTTTTGGGGTTTAAGGACGCACCAACAGCTGAGGTCATATGACATCGGAGGGGAAAGGGCAATGAGCTCGGCTTCAGCGCTAGGGCAGGGAACCAAATCCTGCCTCTTGGTGGGCTGGAACCCACGACACCATGACTGACAGCTGCTGCCGATGTCTGAGGCGGCTGCAGCCATACCCGCGACGCTGACTCTCACCGAGTATTGCCGAGGCCGCCTCTGTCCATCCTCTCTATTGTCTACCATCCTCTCTATTGTCCATGAAAGGTTCCAACTTTCAGCGGGTCGCTCCGAATCCTCTCGATGGGTTCGTCACGTAGGCTCATGGCGAGCGGAGGATCGGTGATGGGTGTTCTATCCCAGCTGAAGGGCTCAGTGAAGTCAGTTACGTCGATGTTAACACCCGGGAGCACTTACCAGCCAAACTTTCAGCTGGGGCTGCTGCCGGCGCCTCTGGATAGTCAGCGAGACCCGATCACGCAGCTGGGGCTCCCAATCCGAGGCCATCGCTAGCAAAACCGTCTCGGGGAAGCACCGGTAGGCATTGTGCTACGGTTTTTTATCGTTAATATGCCATAGCAGTTTCTACGTAACTGTCATGCTGCCAAAGTTGGACGCCTCTGACGAGTCGGTAGAGCAGCAGCTAGCCAGTGCTTAGGTTGTGGCTAGTTTCTCTGACAATGAGGGCATGATACGTGTTATCGATGTCCCAATCGAAGTCAGGAGCGTGCTCCTCACTGTCGACTAAAATGCCCTCACGATCCGAGTTCTCATTCACCGCACCGTATGCAGCTGTCTGAGGATCCGGAGATTAAAAACGACGCTTCTGAACAAGCTGCCCTCACGAGATGGTCCAGCCTCGTTGGTGGGCGGGTCAGTATAATCAAGCCTGGCGAATGCCCGCCCCGCCGGCCGCTCATTCTCGTTCAGCATCGTCCTCCGGCACGCAGCTGATACAGGTCTCAACGTTTCGTTTTAGTCAGCACCGCCCAAAAACATCCATCGAGATCCTCTCTGGTCCTTGAGGTATCTGTCCTCGGCTACCGGCACACGGTTTATCCCCAAGGCAGCTGCAGCGGCTCAGGCATCTGCACTTGCCCAGGGTGATGAAGCCGCCAGCCGTTTTGTCTTCCTGACCGATCCATTGCGACATTTCTTTGGAACTGTGTTCGTGGCTTGAAACTATTTACATATAACACTCAAGGAGTTAATGTGAAGGATATGAATTGTATTTAGCCGATAGGAAGGCACGCTTTAGTCGATTAGCAGGTATAGCAAGGGTCTTATTCAATAGCTTAGTCTGCTGGAGCCTTTAAATGACACCAAGCGTGGATTCATTGCTATGTGAATGTAAGTCATGATGCGTTATATCTATTCCCAATCAATGCTTATAAGGTCAATTTTAAATCCAAACATTTGTGCCGAACGCATGCCCTGTGGTAAAGCTCATATACAGAGATCAAATTTGGCAGTCTATAAGAAGGAAAGGGAAGCAGACACTTCTTCTCCGGCGTATTGTAGTAACCGTCAACCGCGCCAGTGTTGTATCAGCGACAGAAGCCCTGGTCATCACGATGAATATACTACTATTTAAGCATTTCAATGTTTGAAGATCTAATTATCAGCCTTCGGATCTTCCGAATAGCTCATCTTTTTTCTTTTAGAGTGGAGTTGAATTAAATCGGGATGTGTTAGGATTTAATTCTGCAAGTTTTTTTATTCGGTAAAGCAGCATTGGCCGCCGCACTGGTACCTAACGGGGAAGTCATGCTTCCGTTCTGGAGCTAGATCAGATCAGCCAAAGGAGATGGCTCATAATATAAAGACCATACCTAAATGGAAGGTGCAGCATGATTTTCAGCAGCTTTCTAGAATTAGTGGATGCTGTTAGACTCACTAATTGCTATTTGTATCCATCAGTAATTAATCTAAAGCCAGACGATTACGGTTGAGCCCTTAGTTTGCAATACAGCCATGGGCGGCGCTAGTGTGCTAATGCTAAGAGATACCCCTATTTTCTCCTGCTACGAGCAGGCTGGAGTTTAAACGTAAGAAAAAATGAATGGTGCGGTATTGTTCCTAGACGTGAGGGGCATGATAAAATCACAGGGGCGCCATGTTCTGCGATGGGTGACACAGCCTACTGTGTAGCAATATGCTTGTTCATAACTTAATGTGTGATGTGCGGGAGGTATGAGTAGGGCCACCGTGCCTTTGGCTGGCTGACTGACCTGGGTTGTGCCGCCCATGCTCCCGCACAGAAGGTGGGCTATTCCGGAGAGTCGCAGGCTAAATATTTCAAATAGAAAGTTGGGGTTTAAAGCCCTTGTCAAGCGTTGATGGCACTGGCCAACGTGTACGTGCCCTGGCTGGGTGTTAGCCCCGTCGTACTACTGCAGTGGCATAGAATAGCAAATAAAACTGCCCTTCTGATCCAAACAGTCTGCCATAAAAGTATAGTCGGCAGTTGACTGTGCTGCGAGGTGTGTGTATGCAGGGACTGGCGTTGAGCACGGCTCTGCCGGCGCCGACAGGACGACATCCCGATGGCGCAGCGGAAGCGGTTCACCCGGGTGGAGATGGCGCGGGTGCTGATGGAGAGGAACCAGTACAAGGAGCGCTTCATGGAGCTGCAGGAGGCCGTCCGCTGGACCGAGATGATCCGCGCCAGTCGGCACGACCCCAGCATCGACAAAAAGAGCAAACAGGGCATCTGGAAATTGTGAGTGGACCCGCAGACGCCATGGCTCGTTCCGAGCCGACCCAGGCTCATCGCTGTTGCCAACATTGTTTGGGCTCGTTTACGAAACATCGTGAGGAGGATAACATTGTGTAATTCGGAATTGATGACTCTCAAAAATATCTCCTAATTACATGGCGCTAATCACCATTTACACATTGGTGCTTATTGTGCACCCCGTCAGAAACACGACGTGCCAGCCCATTATCCTGCAGGTGCGCGTGGAGAGAGTGCTTGCCGAAAGGGTCAGCGGATGGACTGAGGTGGAGAGAATCCGACCGACTCTACCAATCGGACATAGAGAGATGCTAAGGAAGGCCAGAGAAAGCCCTGGGTTGTAGGCCCGCCAAATCGTGTAACAGCGAGAGGAGAGGATAAGACAGAGCAGTGGTGACTCACCAGGGCGAGTCACTCCTCGCAACTTGGCGCCCGATCTGCTGACGTCCATATCCTCGAGCAGGTTGGCCTTCACTAAGTATTTTGCGGAAGCAGTGTCGATAAGTAGGGGGTGGGCTCTGCCATTGATCGCTACATCACCCTCAGGCTCTGTCATTGATCGCTCCCATCAGACGCCTCAGGGCGCAACGCTGGTTTGAGCGGTATTTGCAATTGTAAGTTTGGGCTTTGATGTGGAAGAGGGATACAGTAAGATATTTAGCATGGTATCTGAAACCAGTCTGAAACAATGAAGCGCTACACAGTTTTGGGCATACTTTTCTTCGGCGTTCCCTAAGAAAAGCTGCAGACTGCTACCAGGTTTGGAATAAAAACCTTTGGGAAGATCCTTCAGCCCAACATGAAAGTATATCTGGATGATATTTTCCGGCTTGGGGAAGAGGAAGTGTAAAGTGGATTTCAATACTACATACTATTAAGATTATTTTATCAATCCAGGCAGCAAAATTGTTTTAAGATCATGTTGAAACCGCCTTGAAAATAATCGCAGCTAGTGTGAATCTGATCTGTGGCTGGTCAAGGAAAATTAGCTCAGCGAAAAACTTTTGAAGGTTTTTTGCAATCCAAGCTGGACAATTAACCCCACGTGATTAATTACCTCTATAGAAAAGGTTTATAAACAAGATCCTAAACTTAAGCGGAAGTTTGGATTGGTGAAGTGGTAAGATAAGCACAAAAACTTGAAAATATGCGACATTTTTCAACCTTCTTTGATTTATGTTTTTTAACTCGTCAGGATGGGACGAAAGCTATTGCGCGTGAATTTGCGAGAGGTGACAAGAGAATTGTGGTGGTTGTGTGATAGAATGCCGAAATATATTATGAAAGGAGTAGGAAGGTGTGATTTGTGACTTGCATGGGATCACTCGGATAAAAGTAAGCAATGTTCAACGTGCGTTGGTAATTTCTTGATATATTGATAGCTCGTGTTTTAATGGCTCTAATTTTGCGCGTATAATTTCGAGTGTTCCTTAGCTAATCCCAATATTTTATTCTGCAGACGGGTAGGCATTTCTATCTCCACTTAAATATGTCAACATGCGACGATTAACTTTTTTAAACAACTTATTTGCACTCTTCAAACCAGACCATTCATATGGATAAACACCGGTTTTTTTGTCACTGATCATCCACTTGTTCCATCAATTATCGTCTTCAAGTTATGCTGAAAGCACATCAGGCAAGAGAAAAGACGGGCGAGCGCTCCGTACTGCGCAGGGTGCGCCATGGGCGTTTACTCGTGATAGATGCCGCTGGTTGTTCACGCTTTGAAGCAAATGCCTACGGCTTTTATTTCTTATCCCAATACTCTGAGACGTCCTTTTTCACACAACTGTGTCGGTTTTCAAATAGGGACACATTTTTTAAAACTGATTTACTGTTTGAACTCTACCTTTAAGGCAGCAATTCCCATCGCTGAAACAAGGAGTAAAACAACAGCGAAACTAGTACGAAGTAAAGGCTTTTGTCAAAGCCCACCCGTATTGCTCCATCAGTGATCATCCTCAGGTCAAGGTCACGGAATCTCAGAGGTAAAGGGAGTGGCAAGCGTGCCGTTCGCACCGCTTGAGGCGCGCCATTGGCGCGCACTTATGATATATTCCGCGAGTTTTTTTATGCTTAGAAACAAGTACCATGTTTGTATTCTCGATCTTAATACATCGAGACGTATCATTTTACGTGCGGCTGTAAATTTTCAAGCTCACGCTGAAGAACGTATTTTTGATTCTCCATAAATTTTTAGTAATCACAGCTTTTTTCGATAAAAATAAAAATATGCCACGTTGTGTTTATTGGTTAATTCCAAACACGTTGATACATGATTTTACCCATTAATCATTATTTTGATTGGATGAAATAGCTGTAGAAAAAATTGCTCAGCACTGGCAGTTTTTTTTACCGCAAGTGGTGGTAAGAGGTACTTGAAACGAAATCCGAAGGCAAGAATATTCTAGAAGTCATATTCACAATACTAAACATGCGTTAACAGAGGTAGATTTACGGGGGTGAGGGGTAGGGACAATGAAGTATTTGCCAGAAGACCATCCGACTTCTGCGGAAAGAAAGCAGCATAGTATCCACAGTAGTTGTACTGCTACTTATTTTTGTATATGTGCTTGATGCAGGTAACATCTGAGGTAGCCATTGACCATGTCCATCGGATTATATATTTCCTGTCAAGAAATAAAGTCAATATCGTTAAATTGCGGAGTGTGTCACCAGAAACATGAGTAGAAAAGTCAGAAAAAATATAGGAGTGAGTGCATTTTTGCGTGGTTGTCGCTCTTTAACCAGCATCCTAGATTTTGTGAGGCTGCTTGAGACCCTTCTGCGGCAGTTTCAGTAACCTAAGAGCCCTGTTCCGCTGTTTTAAGGGACCATAGACCCGTGTTCCGCAGTTTCAGTGACCTGAGACCCTTGTTCCGCAGTTTCAGTGATCTGAGACCCATGTTCCGCAGTTTCAGTGTCCTGAGACCCGTGTCCCGCAGTTTCAGTAACCTTAGTCCTATGTTCTGCAGTCTCAGTAACCTGAGACCCGTGTGTGGCAGTTTCAGTAACCTGAGACCCTTGTTCCGCAGTTTCAGTGACCTGAGACCCTTGTTCGCCAGTTTCGGTAACCTGAGTCCTGTGTTCTGCAGTTTCAGTGACCTGAGACCTATGTTCGGCAGTTTCAGTAACCTGAGTCCTGAGTTCGGCAGTTTCAGTGACCTGAGACCCGTGTTCGGCAGTTTCAGTAACCTGAGTCCTGTGTTTGGCAGTTTCAGTAACCTTGAGACCCGTGTTTTGCAGTTTCAGTAACCTGAGACCCGTGTTCTGCAGTTTCAGTGACCTGAGACCCGTGTCCCGCAGTTTCAGTAACCTGAGTCCTGTGTTCCGCGGTTTCAGTAACCTGAGACCCGTGTTCGGCAGTTTCAGTAATCTGAGAGCCGTGTCCCGCAGTTTCAGTAACCTGAGACCCGTGTTCTGCAGTTTCCAGTAACCTGAGACCCGTGTCCCGCAGTTTCAGCGAACCTGAGACCCGTGTTCTGCAGTTTCAGTAACCTGAGACCCATGTTCTGCAATTTCAGTGACCTGAGGCCCGTGTTTCGCAGTTTCAGTAACCTGAGACCCGTGTTTTGCAGTTTTAGTGACCTGAGACCAGTGTTCCGCAGTTTCAGTGACCTGAGACCCGTGTCCGCAGTTTCAGTACCTAACCTTGTGTTTTATACCCGTTTGCATTTAATAGCCTGTCGTTTGTAACTGACCCGTGTTTGAGTTTGTACTGAGACCCGTTCGAGTTTTACCTGAACCCGTGTTTGTTTGTACCTGACCCGTGTTTCGATTTAACTGCTGCTGTTCTGAGACCGTGTTCGCAGTTTCAGTAACCTGAAACCCGTGTTCCTCAGTTTCAGTGACCTGAGACCCGTGTCCCGCAGTTTCAGTGACCTGAGACCCGTGTTCTGCAGTTTCAGTAACCTGAGACCCGTGTTCGGCAGTTTCAGTAACCTGAGACCCGCGTTCTGCAGTTTCAGTGACCTGAGACCCGTGTTCTGCAGTTTCAGTAACCTGAGACCCATGTTCTGCAATTTCAGTAGCCTTAGGCCCGTGTTCCGCAGTTTCAGTAACCTGAAACCCGTGTCCCGCAATTTCAGTGACCTGAGACCAGTGTTCCGCAGTTTCAGTAACCTGAGACCCGTGTTCTGCAGTTCAGTGACCTGAGCCTGTGTTGTAACCTGAGACCGTGTTCTGATTTGTAACTAGACCCGTGTGTTTGTAACCTGGACCCTGTGTTTATGAGACCCGTGTTTGTTTACCTTCTCCGTTTCGAACTGAGACCCGTGTTCTGCAGTTTCAGTAACCTGAAACCCGTGTTCCTCAGTTTCAGTGACCTGAGACCCGTGTCCCGCAGTTTCAGTGACCTGAGACCCGTGTTCTGCAGTTTCAGTAACCTGAGACCCGTGTTCGGCAGTTTCAGTAACCTGAGACCCGCGTTCTGCAGTTTCAGTGACCTGAGACCCGTGTTCTGCAGTTTCAGTAACCTGAGACCCGTGTTCGGCAGTTTCAGTAGCCTTAGTTCCGTGTTCCGCAGTTTCAGTGACCTGAAACCCGTGTCCCGCAGTTTCAGTGACCTGAGACCCGTGTTCTGCAGTTTCAGTAACCTGAGACCCGTGTTCTGCAGCTTCAGTGACCTGAGACCCGTGTTCCGCAGTTTCAGTAACCTGAGACCCGTTTCCCGCAGTTTTAGTGACCTGAGACCCGTGTTCTGCACTTTCAGTGACCTGAGACCCGTGTTCTGCACTTTCAGTGACCTGAGACCCGTGTTCTGCAGTTTCAGTAAACTGAGACCCGTGTTCGGCAGTTTCAGTAGCCTTAGTCCCGTGTTCCGCAGTTTCAGTGACCTGAGACCCGTGTCCCGCAGTTTCAGTAACCTGTTCAGCGCGTCCGACTCGCGGCCGTCCAGCAGGGCGCTGCCTTACGGTAACATCCAGTACGACGCGCCGTCCAGCTCTGTGTCCCCTGCGGAGGTGGGCCGCCGCCGCGCCGGTGGCAACGCAGACAGAAAACGTGGCATCGACTTCCTGGACACGGACATGTGAGCTGTGGGAGGAGGCTGTGTGGACACGGCAGTCCCGGGCGGTCTCAGGAGTCCGCTTCAGATGTTGTGCCTGGGGAGCAGGGGGGGGCACCCTGGTGAATAAGAATGAATTCCAGTCCTGATTGGAGGGCGATACTTTTGAGCTTTCCCTTTCAGAGGGTTGTGGTAATAGAGCATTGCTTTTCTGGTGTAGATAAATACCACGGATAATTAGCAACTGTGACCAGTAGGGCAGATTCCTATTACCGATAAGTCGTTTTGGAGCACTGGCAAGACAAACAGATAAGCGATCGTCCCAGGAGCGGGGAGCCATCTGGTGACGGTCAGATGTGCAGGAGAGAGGACACCGCTCTGTTTTGCCGCAGCCGCAGGGAAGGTCCTTGCATGCTTGTGCTCACTATCTGCACGGATCTGGGGTCGTGTTTTCACTGTAAATTACCCTATTTGAGAAGAAATGAAACGTTGTTTGTTGTGCGAGTCGATGTATTCTCCCCCATTTCAGTGTTTATGTGTAGAGTCTGGTGGAAGCATGTGCACGTGGTGGGGGAGTTGAATACATTTAGCTCACTCCTGACCAGCGTGCTCTGCGTGTTGAGGGTGTTTCTGACGTTGTGCGCATGCGCAGTTCGTCGGAGAAGCTGCAGCAGCGGCGCGCCACTGAACGTCGTGAACAGTACAAGCAGGTGCGAGCGCACGTGAAAAAGGACGACGGAAGGATGCAGGCCTACGGCTGGTCCCTGCCCGCCAAGGTGGGCGCCGCGCTGTACAGAACTGTCGGTGTATTGTATTTGATAGAGAGGAGTGGATGGTGCAGAGTTGTGGGTTTTGTTGTTTGGAAGAAACCCCATGAGGCTGTTGGAAATACCCCATTATATTGTTGGGCAGACCCCATTAAAACTGGTGGGAAACCCCATAAGACATCATTAGAGCATTTTCCTGGCGACACAACATAGTTGTACGCTCAGGTCACGACAGTGGAATTGAAAATAGTGTTCATGGTGAATTGGTGATTGTAGATTTAGAAATCTACCTTTATATTCTCTTCCCGTTGCAACAGGTGTCGCAGTACGTGACCTACCTTCTAAGATCGATGCCTCTTGCAGCTATTTTTATACTAATCCTGTTGTCACGCCTTTTCAATCACGCGATAACATTTACCGAGTCCTTGGCAATCCCCACGCTCTGCGCTTGTGCAGCTCGTTCGTTCTGGGATGCGACAACCAGGCCGGACGAGGGACAGCACTCAGCGGTTATTGACCCGCCAATCTGAAGGTATCCTTCAGCGCTGTTTGCGGTTTTCTTCATAGTAAGCCAAGTGCATGCTCCGCTTTGTAATGACCGGGGTATAAGGACGTCACTGTGTTTTGTTTTTAAAAATTAAAGTTGGGTCGAGAAGAAAACAGCAGCTATTCTTACTGAAAATCAATCTTACAGCGCACCTCCGAAAAAGCCAGACCGGGTTCTGTTCATACACGCTGCCTCGGCTCATGGGAGTACATGCAATGTGCATGTTTTCATCTTTCAACCGAGCGTGGAGATCACCAATTACTTGGTCCATGCAATTGTGTGTAAACAGGACTACTATCGCATGTTGCTGCTTTTCGGGGCCAAGCCCTAGCCCTCTGGGGGGGCTCCTTGTGGCGGAGGAAGTCGCGGCCAAGGCACCCACCGCGTCGCTGTCCCCCACCACGTTGTCTGCAGGGTACTGACGAGATCTACAGCCCAGAAACTGTAGAGCGCTGGCGCTAAGACTGAGCCCTGAGGTAGCCCAACTCTAAAGGGACGTTCAGCGCTGGGGATCCCATTTACTTCTATGCACGCTCTACTACCACACTGGAACTGGTAGATCCATGTGATCATACACTGGGCGGTCCGCGGCGTAACAGCTTCAGCTGAAGCTTGGGCACTGGACAGTCGATCTTATCATATGCTCCGACGAAGTCAAGGGGGAGTAGCATGGACCGGTCGGCATGATTGTTCAGTGGAACGGCATCCGGTCTTGGGTGACTTTTCCATCTATTCATCTATTCCAACTATTCCATCTACCTTGGACGGTCCGAATAAGCCGGTCGGTGTTCTGTGTGACGCGACCACGGCGGAAACCAACTTGGTCTCCTGGCACCAGGTTCGGCTGTTTAGCTGTGTGCAAGGAGATTAAGTCATACCCCGATCTTTCGCTCCGTTAGTTTCGCCAGATTACTGATAAGGGCAATAGGGCGGTAGCTTGTCGCGTCTAACAGCGGTTACGTCCGTCTTTCTTTGGAAGTCAGTCTTCTTCGGGCGAAGTCCATTTGCACTCCAGCTGCAGATCTGCAGGCAGCTTCTGCTCTGACGATTCAGCCGGTACCGACGGTTACTGGCTCCCCTACTGCCCTCACCCAGGGCGCCTCTCCTGCCGCCGCCACTCACCCCCGCCACTGGCGCTCGTGGAGGGGGCGTCAGTGTTCATCTAGTTCAGCGGGCCGGGGCTCGCGTGCCGCGCGGTCCTAGACCCGCTGACTGGGCGTTGAGCGCCGCCCCGCGCTTGATGTGCAGGAGATGATGAGGGACAGCGACGCCGTGGTGCGTCGGCCGTCGGCTACCTTCCCCCTTTGGAAGCGGGTGGGATCCGTTTCACTTCCTCGGCCTCTCGTAACAGTCTATGTGAGGGCCTGGATGGTCCCCGCGCCGTCCACCACGTGAAGGTGGAGCCAGTCTGACAGCGCCCTCGGAGTTCGACTCGGCCGTAATTTGTACTGTGGTGGTGCGGCACCTCCTCAGTGACGGTGTGTGGTCGGCAGGTGCCGGGCACTGCCTCGTCTCCGGCAGCCCATGGCCCTGGTACGTTTCTTCCCCCAGTGACGGTGTGAGGTCGGCAGGTGCCGGGCACTGCCTCGCCGTGGTGCGACACTTCCCCCAGTGACGGTGTGTGGTCGGCAGGTGCCGGGCACTGCCTCGCCGTGGTGCGACACTTCCCCAGTGACGGTGTGTGGTCGGCAGGTGCCGGGCACTGCCGCGCCGTGGTGCGACACTTCCCCCAGTGACGTTGTGTGGTCGGCAGGTGCCGGGCACTGCCTCGCCGTGGTGCGACACTTCCCCCAGTGACGGTGTGTGGTCGGCAGGTGCCGGACACTGCCTCGCCGTGGTGCGACACTTCCCCAGTGACGGTGTGTGGTCGGCAGGTGCCGGGCACTGCCTCGCCGTGGTGCGACACTTCCCCCAGTGACGGTGTGTGGTCGGCAGGTGCCGGGCACTGCCTCGCCGTGGTGCGACACTTCCCCCAGTGACGGTGTGTGGTCGGCAGGTGCCGGGCACTGCCTCGCCGTGGTGCGACACTTCCCCCAGTGACGGTGTGTGGTCGGCAGGTGCCGGGCACTGCCTCGCCGCCGGCGGCCCCTGGTGCCAGGCTGGAGAGTCACAAGTCGTCACACGTGCCAGTGCCGGTGCCCGTCTACTGCCGGCCTCTCATGGAGAAGGAGCAGGGCATGAAGGTGCGCTAGACTCAGATCTATAACTAACGTATCCGACTCGGACTTCAAACGGCATGCCTTAGATGATCTGACAGTGTTGGAATTGATCGCGTGTTTCTGTTTTATAGGGCATTCCACCACAAAACGAAAACAGTTAAGGTCACTGAGAGCTTCAATTGTTCCTTTATTAATATCACTTGATGGTATTGTAGACATCGTTAGACTTTCAGTAACCATAGTTTTAGTTTCTCATATTTATTCATTTTTACACTTTTTGGAAATTTTGACCAGAACCTCATGTCACGTGACCTGTTGTGACCTCTAATAGATTGAAAACAACGTTCTTTTACCAAATATAAAGTTAATTTGATGAATTCGCTTTCAATATGTTGAATATCAAAACGTGTTTTTCTTTAAACATGTCAAATATTTTCCACCGGAGTTCTTTGGTAAACTATCGACCCCCTCCTTAGCAGCTTGGAAATTAAGAGAACTAGAAACACGCGTTAAGTTTCAGTGCGTCTCGCCTGTAAGCTAGAATTTCTGTTGGTATATAATTATTGATGTTGGGTCAATTGGTGACCTTGATGACCTTGAGAGGTACCATGCATGACATGCTAAACATGTTAGAACCACGTAAAACACAGGTCGCAGGCGGTTTTGCACCAACAAATAGTGACGTAACATCACAGAATCGTGTCTTAGACCTTTTCAATATTCTGGACGTCCAATGTAGTATGTAAAATCTTGAAAGGTCAACAAGTGATCGGTGGCCCCGCTGCGGATATGGTGCTGTAAACTGTCGCTGGTATGGTGGCGTGAGCTGTGCCCCCGTGAAAGGATGGCGCCATGACCGGTGGCCCCGGTGCAGATCTGGTGCTGTAAACTGTCCCTGGTATGGTGGCGTGAGCTGTGTCCCTGTTAAAGAGATGGCGCTGACCGGTGGCCCCGGTGCAGATCTGGTGCTGTAAACTGTCCCTGGTATGGTGGCGTGAGCTGTGTCCCTGTTAAAGAGATGGCGCCATGACCGGTGGCCCCGCTGCAGATATGGTGCGCGGCCGGGGTCAACCTGAGCGGTGGCCAGACTCGGGACGGCGGCAGCGTGGTGGGAGCCTCGGTCTTCTACTCGGGCGACCCGGAGCCAGCCTCCCCCACCGACGCTGACGCCGACGAGGTGGAGCGACTCTCCCGCCAGCTCAAGGTTCGCACGCTGCACCCCTACCCTCTCCCCCAATGTATGCTGCTCCTCAAAAGCATTCTAATTTGTTAACATCGTCCTGCCGGGCGAATCACAAAAATGTTGTATATGTAAACTGTCAATGTGATTTAATTTTTTTTGTTTTGCACGATGGCTTTGGCATTCTAAGAATATTGAATTTGCTTCCGATAGTGTCAAAATAACGCTGATATTTGGATCTCGGGTGCCCCGGCCTTCACTTGCGCTTCCACATGCCCGGTGCGGAGCTCCATTCCTGCTCCTATGCTCAGTCCAGGAGCAGACCTCTCTCTGTGCCTGGCAGGAGCAGGAGGAGATCCGCACCGCCAACGACCAGCAGGAGCGGTGGCTCTCCTCCCTGGTCTGGATCTGTACCAGCACCCACAGTGCCAGCAAAGTGACCGTCATCGACGCCAACAACCCGGCCGACGTGCTGCAGTCGTTTCCCGTCTGTTCCTCCCACCTGCTCTGTATCGCCAGCGTGCCCGGTGAGACTGCCCTCTCCGTCCCGCGGTGGCTGGGTCGGGACATGTTGCCAGGATGCTACGGTCGTGCCTGCCAACCTCTGCCGCCTCGTGGAATGAGTGCGGCCCAGCAAAAGTAAAAAGGACCGTGCAGAAGGTTGTGAGTGTGTACCTTGTGGTCTCTGTGACCATGGTCCTTCCATCTTCTGAGTCAGTGTTGGGTCCTTGCTTCTGGGGCCTTCTTGTAATTCGTCTTATTGCGTTATGGATACGAAAAGCTTCCGTCGGTAAAGGTACCTGTCCCTGCTCTACAATTTAAACCAAATCAGATGAGTCTGTGGATTGCTGTACATTACGGTACGCTGTCTGTGTCTGCATGCATTCGGTTGGTAAGGTCAGTGTCTGTCCCGTGCTGGCGGGTGACGCGACATCTCGCGCCCCGCAGGCGCCAAGCAGTCGGACTACCGGGTGGACAGCGAGCTGGCCAGCCTGGCCACCGAGCCGTCGGTAGCCGGTCCTCCGCCGGCGGCGTCGGACGCCGTGGACGGCGGCGCTCAGGAGGGTCGCATGGCCACCATCCGGCACGTCAGCTGCGCCACAGGGGAGACGGGCCCAGCCAGCGGTCCCCCAGCAGCGTCAGCGAACACGACGGTCAGTCGGGGCAGCAGCCAGCGTGGGGCTGAAGCTGCAAACGCCACCGGGCCGTGATTGCCAGATTCAGCCATCGGTTTGATAAAGCTGCCGTGAAAAATTTGATGACTGCCCAGCCAGCAGAGCCAGGTTGGACCCCAGCAGGCTGTGCCTGGCATCCCCGGACCAGACTGCTGGGGTCGTGCTCGGGCGAACACCTGCCGTTGGTCGGCGTGTGAAAGATTTGGCCGAGCACAACTGCAGCTGCTGAGCCTGAGGAGGGCCCGCGCCGGAATGGCCGAGCAGTGGCCTGGCTGCTAACTAACGGCTGCGAAGTCCCGGATCAGAGCCGCCGCTCATGTACACACACGGGAATACCCGATTTTTACTCTGGAGCTCCGTTTGATCTGTCCCGACCCGGGCTCAAGTACTGCTGCGATCCTTAGCTGTGGGTTCGTATTTCCGAGTAATTGGGCTGGACGGTGGCAAACCCAACCAGTGCTTTAATTGCTAGAGCACAGCCCATGTAGATTGCTGGCTGGGTAGTATCTGGTTCATGAGGTGAGTTACCAAGTTTAGCTATCGGTTTGATGAAGCGGTAGTCTATGTTGAGCATCTGCTCCATGAGGTAAGTGATCGTACACGTGAAACCGCCTCAAAATGCCGAATCATGCGTTTGTGGGTTTGGCTTATGTGAAGCCCTGTGCTGTTTCATCGGTCTTGTCTGCATCTGCGTTTGTGCTTATTATTGGTGGCGTGTCCACTGTCGAGTTCAATCGGGCTAAATGGGGAGCTCTCTGTGGTGTTTGGTGTGATGGCAATCATGTCGACAGTTTCAGTCCCACAGGTGCTCTCTATTACTCTCAAGTAGTCTGGGCTCAGATTTCGCAACTGTTCCAGGTTGGCCGGCCCGATTGGTGACTAGTCCTGCCCAGTTTCAACCAATATCCAGTGGTAACCTCTCGTTAAAGCTATGGTCGGGATGAGTCGGACCGAATTGATTCCGCCTGTGTGACTGAGGCTTAGGCGACAGCAGGGCGATTTATGCGTCCCTGTATGACTGAGGCTGGGTCTACAGCAGGGCGATTTATGCGTCCCTGTATGACTGAGGCTGGACGATTTCTGCGTCTCTCTTGCGTACTCGTCCGTGTCCCGGTCTCTGTTCAGCTTTTGTAAGCGTGGCGTCTTTCGACAGAGATCAAGCCAGTACTTCGGAAGGAGATCAACACGGGCGAAAACGGTTAGTACTGCAGGGTCGTCTGTAGGCCTCCTTCCGTGTTGATCTGTAGTTTCCTGACCGACGTTTCCTTCATTTATTGTTGATTATTTTCCTGCTTCTGCTTTTTGCTGCGCCTATTCACGTTTGACGCAGTTTGATTGTGAAATGGTTTAGCTAATGTGCTTTGACCCCAAAACCGTCCTACCTTGAAATAGTTTAGCTAATGTGATTTGACCCCAAAACCGTCCACCTGGAACACATATAGCTTCCACCTGGAACACATATAGCCAAAGGAAGCTGACGTGTCCTAAAACACTAATCGTCCCACCTGGAATATGCAGTAACCTCAGAAAGGGACAGGCTCTTCTCACGATAAAATCAAGGTCGAAAACCCCTACGTCTAAGCTTAAAGCCGAACCCAGCCATCGGTGTTTTTGTTAATTGGGTGAGCTTAAGGGATTGCATCCTTTGCCATGTCCGTGGTTCCATATTATTTTGTCTGTGTGCGCTGTTTGCATTGTCCCTGGAGTCGTGTGCATTGGCTGTGTGCCATGTGCTGTGTGGGTCTTGAGTTTGGTCCCTGGAGTCGTTTGCATTGGTTGTGTGCCATGTGCTGTGTGGGTCTTGAGTTTGGTCCCTGGAGTCGTTTGCATTGGCTGTGTGCCATGTGCTGTGTGGGTCTTGAGTTTGGTCCCTGGAGTCGTTTGCATTGGCTGTGTGCCATGTGCTGTGTGGGTCTTGAGTTTGGTCCCTGGAGTCGTTTGCATTGGCTGTGTGCCATGTGCTGTGTGGGTCTTGAGTTTGGTCCCTGGAGTCGTTTGCATTGGCTGTGTGCCATGTGCTGTGTGGGTCTTGAGTTTGGTCCCTGGAGTCGTTTGCATTGGCTGTGTGCCATGTGCTGTGTGGGTCTTGAGTTTGGTCCCTGGAGTCGTTTGCATTGGCTGTGTGCCATGTGCTGTGTGGGTCTTGAGTTTGGTCCCTGGAGTCGTTTGCATTGGCTGTGTGCCATGTGCTGTGTGGGTCTTGAGTTTGGTCCCTGGAGTCGTTTGCATTGGCTGTGTGCCATGTGCTGTGTGGGTCTTGAGTTTGGTCCCTGGAGTCGTTTGCATTGGCTGTGTGCCATGTGCTGTGTGGGTCTTGAGTTTGGTCCCTGGAGTCGTTTGCATTGGCTGTGTGCCATGTGCTGTGTGAGTCTTGAGTTTGGTCTGTGCGGATCAATAAACACGTAAGTGAAAACTAAATTACGTTAGGATTGTTAGATTACTTTATCCATGTAATCAATAATTAGCCCTACGTTTCGCTTTTAAGCTGCATCAGGCCATCAAGTTTGCAAACTTTGATTACAAACACAATTCAGATGTAATTCAGAAACACACAACAGACATAGGGAAATAGCACATCAAATTGCATCACTCTTTGAATACAAACTAGATATTGCTAATTATTTTTATGATTTTTATATTCATAATAACGACCTCATACGAAAAGAGGAAATCGTACTTCCGCCGGAAGTGACTGAAAGACGCGTGATACATGACAAAATTTTTGAGAGTTAGAACTTAAAATAATATTATGACCGTATTCACCAGGAAAAAATGAATTTATACATCTTAGTTGTATTAAAAAAACCCGACAAGTTTCAGCTTCCACCATCTTCTTGGAGGCGGAAGCCGAAACTTGTCTAACTCTCAATGAAAAACTAGGAAATAACGCGATCTTTCCTTTACATTAACAATGAAATATTTGTTGTATTGGTTGATGATTCTAAAATATAAATTTGACATAACTAACTTAACTTTAGCCTAGTTATATAGCAATGACTTGTGTTATGGTGACTTCGTCATGTCCTCATGAAGCGGAACTGCTCTTCCCCAATCTGGTTAATGGCCCTCCCTCTCCGCATGTATAATCAACGCATTCGACAAATTATGCACCCTGAGGTCGTGCTTTTGCTCACGTATTCTCTTCTCCATACCTCTACCCGTTTCTCCATACCCTGACTTGTCGCATCTACCATAGGTAATTTTTTATACTACGCTGCTGGAGCTAAGCGGTTTTTTGCTTGCTACTGTTCGCTTTTTTATCTATTTTTGTACCATACACTGTGACGACGGAAAGAGTGGGGCGCACGGCTTCAGGTAAGAATGGTACATTCTGAGCATTTGTGACGTCATTGCTGCCGTGAAAAGGTGAAACCACGCATGTCACCTTTGCACGGCAGATTGCTGGCGTAACTGCGAAAGTCAAGTAAGCCTGCTGGCAGAGGAACACGGGTCCGGGTCTCGCTGCTCAATGCATATTTGGTGTCAACTTAAAATTCAATTCACACGGCAAAATCGCCGTGTTTGAGTTATCTACTATCATTTCATACAAAAGTCTCGCCAAACAAACGGTCAAGGAACTTTCAGACCAACTTCCACACGTCAATCACAATTCATGTATTTACACTACTCATTTCTTATTTTTACTTGAACTGTGGTCAATTTTCTTTCACGTTAATTCCCTAATTGGAAGTGACGCAGCCTTCGCACATTTGTTGACAGATGCCTGAAGCTGCCTATGTTGTTGTATCCTTGTGCATCAAGCCTAATGACCAAAAATGACTTGACTTAGGTTTTACTTGGAATAAGCCTACATAATCCCTTTCATGTGCAGCGATGCTGTTTTGTACCCAATGCTGAGTTCCAAATCGATAACAGGAGCAACCAGGCTTCATTCACATTAGGATAGTTTGCCTATGTCAGAAAAAGGGGATATAGCCATACAGATATAAGAAGCTGTTATAATTTTTCAAATGTATCTGAAAGTCCATTCGGTTTGAACGGCTTGGTAAAATTGCTTGATAATTTTGGAACAGGCACTAAAGCATCTAAATATACAACCAGATAAGTTTTAACGCAATAAAATGGCCTTACATTGGTATTTCATGAAACTATCGACTAATTGTATTGTATAATTGTTTTGCCACCAGTTTTGGCAGCCGGTGTAAACCGGTAAAATCCGGTGGTCTAAGCCACTTTCAGCCGGCTGCTCCCAACCGTGACTGGTACATCTCACTGGGGTGGTTGTAAAGTTCAATTTCGCTGTCCTGTGCGGGTTGTCTTGTATGCAGGCTGTCTTTCCTGTGCGTGTTGTCTGCATTGCGCGGGTTGTTTGTCCTGCCCGGATTGTTTTTCCTGTGCTTGTGGTCTGTTCTGTGGGGACTGTCTCTGTCGTGCCGCTGATCCGTCCTGTCTGTCCTGCCCGGATTGTCTTTCCTGTGCTTGTGGTCTGTTCTGTGGGGACTGTCTCTGCCGTGCCGCTGATCCGTCCTGTCTGTCCTGTGCGGGTTGTCTTTTGTATGCAGGCTGTCTTTCCTGTGCGTGTTGTCTGCATTGCGCGGGTCTGTTTGTCCTGCCCGGATTGTTTTTCCTGTGCTTGAAGTCTGTTCTGTGGGGACTGTCTCTGCCGTGCCGCCGATCCGTCCCGTTTGTCCTGTGTGGGTTGTCTGCACCGTGGCTGGTTGGTGTCGGCAGCCGCGGAGCAGCGTCCTGCCGGCGACGCCGACGAGCAGGTACAGGCCGAGCGGCGACTGATGACCTCTCCCACTGATGACATCGTCAAGGACGGCCTCACTGAGGGCGTGACAGGTGGGTCGGTACGCTGGCGTGGGGCACACCTCGGACAGGCCTGAGGCCGCCCGACACGGCACTGGCTCACCTGGGTGGGGCTCCGGAGGTCTTCTCCTCGGACGAGGCCCGGCCGTTTCCCGGAGCCTTTCGGGTGCTATCGGTTGGTCCATTGGCGGTTGGTAACTGCTCTGATCTGGAAATGAGTGTCATCGCCGGTGCGGCATCCTGACTCTGCCCTCTGCCCGGCAGAGCCTTGCGTGGGTCAGGAAGAAGAGAAGATGTCGTCAGTGCTACCGACCATGTGGCTGGGCTCCCAGTCAGGCTGCATCTATGTGCACTCGGCCAAGGCCCAGTGGAAACGCTGCATCCACTCCATCCGGCTCAAGGACTCGGTGCTTAGTATTGTGTGAGTATTCAACGCTGGCTGGGTTTTTATGACGCACGAACTTCTGAGGTCACGCGGCTCCAGACAGAAGCGTCCCATCTCCTGCTCCAGACGGAAGCGTCCCACCTCCCGCTCCAGACAAAAGCGTCCCATCTCCCGCTCCAGACAGAAGCGTCCCATCTCCCGCTCCAGCCAGAAGCGTCCCATCTCCCGCTCCAGTTACATGTCCCGCTCCAGACAGAAGTGTCCCATCTCCCGCTCCAGCCAGAAGCGTCCATCTACTGTGACGGCGTGAGAGAGTGTGCTGATGGTGTTTTTGTTGTGATTTTTGCTTGGTTTAAATCATGTAAATGATTTAGATTCAGTGCAGCCAGAGGCCAGCGACGACATTGCTTGGATTCAGTGCGCTTTGATGCTTTATCAAAACGTGTCTCCAAGAAAGATGCTAGATTGTAAGATGCATGTGGTATTTTATGCTTCAGTGCAGTTAAATCCATTGGCGGATCCAGGATCTCCGATCGAGGGGGCACATGGTCGGGGGTGCCATCCGAACCAGATTGCGTCACTTTTTTGGCGGCAAAACCGATGTGGTGGGCGCCAAATTCTACCGAGGGGCGCTGATACTCGCATCCTGTGTATCTGTTCCTCTGCCATGTGCTCTTTGTTGCCGTGCCGTCTGTATATCCATTCCTCTGTCGTGTGTTCTGTGTAGCCGTGCCTCTGCCTTGCCGTCTGTATATCCGTTTCCCTGTCGTGTGTTCTGTGTAGCCCTGCCTCTGCCTTGCCGTCTGTGTATCCGTTTCCCTGTCGTGTGTTCTGTGTAGCCGCGCCTCTGCCTTGCCGTCTGTATATCCTTTTCCCTGTCGTGTGTTCTGTGTAGCCGTCCCTCCGCCGTGCCTCCGCCGTGCCGTCTATATATCCGTTTCCTCTGCCGTGTGTTCTGTGTTGCCGTTCCTCTGTCGTGTATTATGTGCTCCTGTTCCTCCGCCGTGCCGTCTGTGTTGCCGTTCCTCTGTCGTGTGTTCTGTGTTGCCGTTCCTCTGTTGTGTATTATGTGCTCCTGTTCCTCCGCCGTGCCGTCTGTGTTGCCGTTCCTCTGTCGTTTATTATGTACTCCTGTTCCTCCGCCGTGCCGTCTGTGTTGCCTTTCGTCTGTCGTGTATTCTGGGCTCCAGTTCCCCTGCCGTGTGTTCTGTGTTGTCGTTCCTCTGTCGTGTATTATGTGCTCCTGTTCCTCCGCCGTGCCGTTTGTGTTGCCTTTCAGTTCCTCTGCCGTGTGTTCTGTGTTACCGTTCCTCTGTCGTGTATTATGTGCTCCTGTTCCTCCGCCGTGCCGTTTGTGTTGCCGTTCCTCTGTCGTGTGTTCTGTGTTGCCGTTCCTCTGTCGTGTATTATGTGCTCCAGTTTCTCCGCCGTGCCGTCTGTGTTGCCGTTCCTCTGACCTGTGTTCTGTGTTGCCGTGCCCCTGCCGTGTACTCTGTGCTCCAGTTGCTCCGCCGTGTCGCCACGCTCAGTCGCCGCCCTCCGTCTGTGGCAGGCACGTGAAGGGCCGGGTGCTGGCCTCGCTGGCCGACGGCACCGTGGCCATCTTCCACCGCGGGCCCGACGGCCAGTGGGACCTCACCAACTACCACCTGCTGGACCTGGGCCAGCCGCAGCACAGCATCAGGTGAGCTACAGAGCCCGGTCTCCTCCCACCATCCCCCTCCCCCAGTGCTGCAGAGCCCAGTACCCCGGCCCACCGGCAGGTGTGTGACGGTGGTGTAGGAGATATGGCCCTGACCATATGACCGTGGCAGTTGGTGCGTCGATAAGCCCCCAGATATGGCCCTGACAGCCGAAGCGCAAGCGCCCTAAAACACCAGCCAGAAGGGTTTTTAGCCCGGCCCGCCGTATGTGAGGGTGGTGCAGGAAAAAGTTATTGGCCCGGCCCGCCGTGTGTGTGACGGTGGTGCAGGAGAAAGTTAATGACCCGGCCCGCCGGCAGGTGTATGACGGTGGTGCAGGAGAAGGTTTGGGTCGGCTGTCGCAACCGCGTGCACGTCATCAACCCCAAAACCATGCAGGTGGAGGTAAGTTTCTTCTGTACAACAGCACGCCTCTGGCGCAGCACCTTTGGGTGGTTGTACTTATTTCACCGCACTGGATTACGCTATATTTTGGTCCGATGTAGCATACATTTAAGAGCATCATTCAAGTTCTATAACTATTTGCAACCGCAGGTAAGTACTATAATATGCAACATTTAGACTGGATTATAACGGAAGGGAGGGGGGGTTGTGCGGGAACCAAGGATGACGGATATTATTTTTCTCTGGAGCTTCAGAAACCTGACATGATTTTTAATGATTTGATTTTGATTTTTGATGATTTGATTCATGATCATGATTTGAGAAACATGATTTTTCGCGTTTTTTTTAGATTGAAGTTGATTGGTAGCGCATGGCGAATATCTGGATGTGTTTATATTTTTCATGAGAATTACGAAGCAAGGCAGTAGGAGATACGCTTGACGTGTTGAGCCTGGCAAATATTTGACGTTGTGCTGTGTCCGGCAGACATCTTTTGACATTGTCTCTTGTCGGGAAGACATCGTTTAACGCTGTCTTGTGCCCGGAATACATCGTTTAACACCCGCACTGGAGGGGGTCTGGCACTAACGCGCACTGGAGGGGGCCTGGTAGCCCCCCCTAAGATCTCGGAAACTAAGAGGCATAGAAAAACGAAATTTGAGAGGTGGGTGGGGGTTATGGTGATCTACATCATGACCAATTTTTATTGACCTAGGGCAATATCTTCAAGGTCAAACGAGGTCATAAAGGTCAAAACTTGGCCATGCTGGGGACCGACCGGTAAATGCCGTGATTATGCGCAAAAATGGCGGGAATAAGCTAAAGGCGGACCAGGGTCATATAGAGAAGGTCTGAAAGAGCCTACCCTTCAATTTTGGGGTCAAAGTCATTCAAGGTCATTGACCTGTAAGGTCACAATATGGTATACTACTTATAATGTACACTTTGACTAACACTATAGCCACTGTTTGGTGTGAAATGAGGACTGACCTTTGCAAATGACCTTTGACCTTGCCCTTTGGCCTTGACCTTGGTATTGGGGTACCTTATCGATGACGTCAGCATAACGTACGTCAGACCGGATAACGTCATTTGACCGGAAGCACTGTGGTCAGGGACCTTGGAAGTGCAGATATGACCTTGACCTGTAACCTTTGACCTTGACCTTGACCTTCATGTGAGGTGACCTTGACATATAATCCCGGTTATATGGTGTTATGACTTCACCACTCGGTATCCAATGCAAGCTAACTGGTTTGACCGCGTGATTACGGCGATCTCAATATGCAGGTCTGACTTTAAAAGCCTATAAGTCCAAAAATTTTCGACCGATTTTCAAAAAATCTTCACCAATCGACGAGCTATTAAATTCTGTTTAATGTGGCAAAGTATCGTGTTTCGGCTACGAGCGGTTCTCCGGCCACCTCGGAAAAACAGGTGGGGGGCCTCCGAGCCCCCCTCCAGTGCGCGTGTTAACGCTGTCTCATGTCCAGAACACATACCGGCAGACTTCGTTTGACGTCTCGTGTTTGACAGGCGTCATTCGACGTTGTCTTGTGTCCGTAAGACATGCTGACAGGCATTGTTTGACCTTGCCATGTGTTTGGCAGACGTCGTTTGACGTTGTCTCGTGTCTGGAAGATGTCGTTTGGCTTTGTCTTGTGTCCGGGAGATGTATGACGCTGCCTTGTGTCCGGGAGATGTATGACGTTGCCTTGTGTCCGGGAGATGTATGCCGCTGCCGTGTGTCCGGGAGATGTATGACGCTGCCGCGTGCCCGGCAGACGTCGTTCGACGCACACCCGCGCCGGGAGTCGCAGCTGCGTCAGATGGCCTGGCTGGGGGACGGGGTGTGGGTGTCGATCCGACTCGACTCCACCCTCCGGCTCTACCACGCTCACACGCAGCAGCACCTGCAGGACGTGGACATCGAGCCCTACGTCAGCAAGATGCTCGGTGAGGCGGAGCAGCACGCGACAGAGCGATGTCGACTGTGAGCTCAGCGCTGCTCTTAGCAATACTCCTTTTTCTTCGAAGTTTTGACCAATGCTCTATAAGACTGAATTATCATATCACTTGATGCCAGAGATGATTTTTTTAGGACAAGTGGTAAGAAAGGGCCACGGTGCGAACGGCTGTTACTTCTTTCTGAAAGCACCTTGTGTGCCTTTAAAACACAAAATGCAGTGTTGTTTCAGTACCCCACTGGATTACCCGCCGAAGGTGCGCTTGACTCGGACGCGTCAAACCAAACCAGGCCAAGGGCACGCTCAGCGAGGAACCCACTAGGGGCGTTAAAGAAAACACCGGATCTAGTGTTTTCAAATAATGCAGCTTGTTGTCAGAAGGAAGTGGTGTTTTTTTCGCGCTGCAGCCCTATCTTACCGCTTTCCCTAAATAATTTATTCAGGCACCGCCGGCACATGTGCATTGCTGTGCTGTGCCTTTAAACTCCCGTGCAAACTGTACCATAGGCTCTGCCTGTGGTTGTATGGTGTTTTCTTTAAGCCGATGGGTTGCTTCCTGGGCCCAGTTTGTCGTCACAATTAGAAATACGGAACGTATGACTAGTCAGTGAGATAGTTTTGTTTTCCGTGTAGTCTCATCATGTGACTGCCGCTTTTGCCGCCTACCTGAGGCCCTTACTGCCCACTTGCTTCTCCGGTCTTCACCGGGCCTCGGCTGTAGCTTTTCGAAGTGCTGCTTTGTGCGCTGGCATTAGCGTTTGGGCCGGGTGCAGGGTTCTGCCCTCTCTGTTGCCGTCCTGTTTATTTACGCACTTCTCCTCTCCCTGACGCCGGCGGGGACTGCAGGGCTTGTGCCTGGAGGTTTGTATGGCCACTGCTGGTAGCCGCTCGCCTGCTGTTTTTATTGGACCTGCTTAGCAAATGTAGCGCTATTTTTTAGATACGGGACTATTTTCTGCCTACTTGGGGCCTTCGGACGGAAATTTGGAGGGACAGCCGTTTCATAGAGCGCGCTGGAAGCGTTACTTTCTCCTTTCATTACGCTGCCTGGCAGCAGAAGTTACGCATCTTCATGCTAATGTGTTCCATGTAGCTGCGTTTTAATGCGTTTGGATACACTGAATTTAGTATGAATTCACATCAAAAACACATTTTCCAGAATGTTTTTGTGTATCGACTGTGTTCAAAATATGTATGGTGCATGCTTTTTTGTCAAAAGCGACCCGCTAATCGCAAGCTGCAGTGGAAGCAACAGTTGTTCGTTCCTCCAAGTCGGGCTGGATCCCTAGTGTACCGTAGAGCACAAGCGGGAGTCGATGGTAGCGACATCGTGCCCATTTTGGGCCGGGCTCAATCCAACTGAACGAGACTCCAACTGGGCGGATAGCATCGTGTTGAAGAGGACATGGTTCATGTGGAGCGTTGCATATGGTTGGTTGTGTCAGTTACAGTCCGCCGCAAGGGATTGAGGGGTGTTGGCATAGTGTTGCGTGTGTGGAAGTGGTTTGATAGGGGGGAGATACTGGACTCATAACTATCATTAGTCTGGCAGCACTTCACCTCCCGAGTTGTTTTGGGGAGCCGCGGTAAAAGAGCAGCGAACAGCCTAGTTGTTATGTCCGCCATATCCTCGTTTCTTCGGGTTCCTGCGCTGGAAAAAATTAACTTTTGCCTGCTAAGTTCAAGGGGTGAGATTAAGGTACCGTACTTGCCTTGAGTGCAGCGTCCTGCTAGAAGCGCCATTTAGAGGGAACGACCGGAGCCCCACGTTGATGGTGGAATGGCGAGAAAGGTCTGGTGACCGGGCGCTGCCTTTCATCCGGGGTGTTAATGTACGGACACGTCTGGTTCGTCGCTTCAAGCGCCCTTTGTCATCATTTAAAGGGGATTTTGTTTTAGTGTCTTCTAAAGTTGCCCCCTGCTAATGTTGCTATTGAAACAAAGTCCAATGGAAGGATAGAATTGCAAAGAAGGAAGGGACGTTTCAGGAATTAGTGAAAGAAACTTTTCAGTGGCCGGGTAAAAGTGGTTTGAATGCTGCCATTGCTGGAATCAGCCGGCGGTAGTGTGTGTCGGACAGCTCGCGGATAAGGTGAGGTGTGGCGCGGTAGCCCTCTCAGCCGGTAACCCTGGTCTGCGATGTGACAGGCACCGGCAAGCTGGGCTTCTCTTTCGTGCGGATCACGGCGCTGCTGATCAGCTCCAGCCGACTGTGGATCGGCACCGGCAACGGTGTGGTCATCTCCGTCCCGCTCAACGCCGACGGTGAGCACGCTCCCGCTCAACGCCGACGGTGAGCACACTCCCGCTCAACGCCGACAGTGAGCACACTCCCGCTCAACGCCGACGGTGAGCACACTCCCGCTCAACGCCGACGGTGAGCACACTCCCGCTCAACGCTGACGGTGAGCACACTCCCGCTCAACGCCGACGGTGAGCACACTCCCGCTCAACGCCGACGGTGAGCACACTCCCGCTCAACGCCGACGGTGAGCACACTCCCGCTCAACGCCGACGGTGAGCACACTCCCGCTCAACGCTGACGGTGAGCACACTCCCGCTCAACGCCGACGGTGAGCACACTCCCGCTCAACGCCGACGGTGAGCACACTCCCGCTCAACGCCGACGGTGAGCCTGCTTCTGCAAGGCACGTGCCAGCTCTGAGGACAGTTCAAGCAAGTTACTGCCAAGTTGTGGATTGTGCACCTTTTCGGATATAAATCGTAGATGACGGATGATAGAAGCCAGAATAAAGATAATGGAATTTTACAGCCTTTGGGATCCTTTTTTATTTATACCAAGTCACCACGACTGAAAACTTGGAAACGTAAGTAAAAATATTGTTGCACCCAATAATTTTCGTCTAAAAGTGTTAATTTCTTTGTTCATTTCAAGCCATAGTATAAAGTTCGTTGCTTAGAAAATACAATATTTAGAAAGTCCAAAGCATAAGCTACAAAAAGTATAACCTTGCTTTCCCAGTCGACAAAGTATTTCCAAAATAGGAAAGTTGACTATATGCGAATTTCATTTATTATATTTCATGGAAAATTTAGTTTTTTATACTTGCGGAACACCTTCAACGTTGTTAATGCCGTGCAGAAAAATGAAAATACCACGCTTGTAGGTAAGGCCACGCGCAGTAGAAAAAAACATGTCAAGGAACGATCTATCGAATCGGATTTTTTCACCCGATGCTGCTAGGCGTGCTGCTGGGTGCTTGGTGTGGCGCCTTACCTCTGCGTCTCCCGATCAGTCAGACGTCTCCGTCGTCACACTCGTCCTGGGCGGCAGGTTGTGCCTCTCGACCCCCGGGCGGCGCCGGCCCGCTGGCGGGGGCGGGGCGGCGCCGCCTCGGCTGCCTGGTGGCGTGGTGCGCGTCTACTCGGATTGGCGCGGCGAACAGCTGACGCCCGCCAGCTTCCTTCCCTACTGCCACATGGCGCACGCCCAGCTCAGCTTCCACGGACATCGGGATGCCGTCAAATTTTTCGTCGCCGTGCCCAGTAAAGGTGGTACGTGTCACGCCGATGTGGCTGGAGGAGGAGCAGTGGCGAAAGGTGGTATTGCGGGTGGTTTGCTGACTGAGTATGATGTCTGGGTTTGGTCCAAATTGCATTGCAAAACTGGGTTTGCATTGAGGGTAGAGTGATTAGATGGGTTCGGTGGAAATGACAGGTTGATTGATTGATTGATTATTGGGGCTTAAGGGCGCACCAACCTTAGTGGTTATATAGCGCCGTGAAATGACAGGCATACACAGAGATGTGCCCATGCCCAGTCGTGCACTGCGAATATCGTTTATGGTCGGGCAGGCTGCGATACCAACTTCTCTCCTAAGGTGGGTTCGGGCGTATGTACTAGTCCCTCCCCTGTGGCAGGTTCGGGTTTATGTACTAGTCCCTCCCCTGTGGGAGGCTCGGGCTCGTATACCAGTCCCTCCCACTCCCCGTGTGGCAGGCTCGGGCTCGTGTACTAGTCCCTCCCACTCCCCGTGTGACAGGCTCGGGCTCGTGTACTAGTCCCTCCCACTTCCCGTGTGGCAGGCTCGGCTCGTGTACTAGTCCCTCCCACTTCCCGTGTGGCAGGCTCAGGCTCGTGTACTAGTCGCTCCCACTTCCCGTGTGGCAGGCTCGGGCTCGTGTACTAGTCCCTCCCACTTCCCATGTGACAGGCTCGGGCTCGTGTACTAGTCGCTCCCACTCCCCGTATAGCAGGCTCGGGTTGTGTACTAGTCCCTCCCACTCCCCGTGTGGCAGGCTCGGGCTCGTGTACTAGTCGCTCCCACTCCCCGTATAGCAGGCTCGGGTTGTGTACTAGTCCCTCCCACTCCCCGTGTGGCAGGCTCGTGTACTAGTCCTTCCCACTCCCCGTGTGGCAGGCTCGTGTACTAGTCCTTCCCACTCCCCGTGTGGACTAGTACCCCGTGTGGACTGTACCACTCCCCGTGTGGCAGGCTCGGGCGGACTGAGCGCTGCGTCGCAGGGGGCAGGGGAGCCTGGCACCGAGAAAAGGCCGCGCTCGCTGCTGGTGATGTCTGGAGGAGAAGGCTACATCGACTTCAGGATAGGTGAGTGATGCCGTGTGCTCAGTGTGACCGACTGATGGCGGTGTCGCCTGAGCCGGCGGCTGTTATCCCCCGGGGCGTCAAGTGTTTGATCCCGTGTGCAAGATTTCTTTTATTGCGGCTTATATGTGACCGCGACGACCTCAGATCTGCTAGTGCATGCGGAGTCCACCTTCTATGCTCCCTGATGCCATCACAGTCGGCACCGTCACGCTGTGAAGGTCAGCTGGCTGGCTGCTCCTTCCCAGTCGTGCGCATTATCCCGCGTCGCCTCAGGATGCTCTCCTCACAGCTTTATGTCCAGCTTTATGTTCATCCTTGTGACTAGACTCAGAACCCTCCACCCCATCGTCCATAGCTATGTTTGAATGTCTGACATGTGTGCGATTCTGAGAGATCCGGGTTTGTTGCGTGCCGTGTGCTGAGCCTGAGCGCTGGGACAAGTCATGTATACTAATGGCTGAGCTGGTGGCTACGTGTGTCGGAACCGCGGCCAGCGGCGGATCCAGCCTGGGCTAACTGTAAAAATCTCGCACTTGTCGATTAGCAATCTCTCGGGAATTGTCCTTGGTGCGCCAGCGGTGCCGCGCGTGTCTGACCTAGCCTCGGAAGGTGAAGCGTGCCGAGAGGCCGGATCCGCCGCTGACTGTGGCGCACCGCTGGGCGGCGGGCACTAACGCCGGCCGGCCGCCGCTGCCCCGCTAGATGAGGACTCCCAGGAGACGGCCAGCCACCTGATCGTGTGGCAGCTGACAGACGACATATACCACGTGACGGCCGACGTCAGCGCGCGGCCGCTGTCCGACCATGCCCCCGCGGCCGAGCCCGTCACCGAGTCCGGGGCAGAGCCAGGTCCGGGGCCTGAGCCCGTGCATGAGCTCAACGCGGAGCCAGAGTCCGAGCAAGAGGCCGAGCCGGAGCCGGAGCCTGAGCCAGAGCCTGAGCCAGAGCCTGAGCCAGAGCCAGAGCCGGTGCTAGGACAGGAACCCGATCCTGGGCCTGAGTCCAAGTCAGAGCCCGAGCCCGAGCCTAAACCTGAAGCCAGTCCGGGGTCCGAGCCTGGGGCGGGGCCGCAGCCGGAGCCGGAGCCAGCTGCGAAGCCGGAGCGGAGCCTGACGGCGACCGCCGTCCACTCATGTAAGCTGGCCTGCCGGCGCCTGCATGCTGAGGCGCCGGCCACCAGCCCGGCGGCGCAGACGCCGGGTCGCATGCTCGTCACGGAGACTGGCCCAGGCGCCGCACCGCTCACGCCTGCTGCTGCTGCGCACACAGTCTGCTAGTCAATCATGTAGCTGAAAATGTAGCCTTCTTCTGCGTGCTTCTTAGAAAAAGTGGCCAAAGTCGTGGTGCGTTCATATGAAAGATGTTGGACCCTAAAAACTAATTTGTTTCGAATCCGATTCATTCTTGAAAAGCGTGTGAGAATTGTCCTTGCCCGTGAACTTTTTTTTTCTTTTCCTGCCAGGATTATGTTGGCTGCTAAAACCTGTTTTCGAAGTGAATCGTGTCTGGCAGCATCTGAGCGATGTGCGCGCCTGGAGCAGTTTCTCACCCGTGCCTTTTCTCACCCTCACCCGGCTAGGGCTATGTTGGCTGCCTGCTCTGTGTTGGCTGTAGCAGGAGTTGGTCGCAGTGCTGATCTGAGCGTCGCCGCCGCCGCCGGCGCCCGGCCAGACGGTGCTGTGTTCAGCTGGTCCGCTCGGCTCCGCCCCGGACTCGGCACGGTGACCCCTCAGACCCTGCTGCTGCCAGCTGCACTCCCAGATGTGTATCTTTGGAACGGAGACCGTGGAGTCAGTGGTGGCTGCGATCTAAAGCAAGCCCCAGCTGGGGTCTGAGTAAACCGCCGGCCCAGTAGTTTTGTTTGCGCTCAAGAGTTTCAGCGACTGGTGATTTTAGAATAATGTGATGCTGGTTGGTTTGTCAGCTGCGGCTCTAGCTCGGCTCCAGCTCGGCGTAGCGTGCGGCGTCCGTTCTGGAGATACATTTCTGAGGCCAGGGGTCAAACATTGCACTCACTGACTGGAAACGGACCGGACTGTAACACCGGTGACGGGACTGCTGGACTGAGGGAGGGGCCAGACTGCACGTGCTGACCTGGAACACGGACTGTGACGGGACTGCTAGACTGAAGAAGGGGCTAGACTGCACGTGCTGACCTGGGACACGGATTGTGACGGGACTGCTAGACTGGGGGAGGGGCTGGACTGCACGTGCTGACCTGGGACACGGACTGTGACGGGACTGCTAGACTGGAGGGAGGGGCTGGACGGCACGTGCTGACCTGGGACACGGGCTGTGACGGGACTGCTAGACTGGGGAGGGGCTGGACGGCACGTGCTGACCTGGGACACGAACTGTGACGGGACTGCTAGACTGGGGGAGGGGCTGGACGGCACGCGCTGACCTGGGAGGTGTCCCTTACTGGAAGCCTGGCTGCCTGGCTAGCCATAGCTATGTGCTGCGCTGACCTGGGAGGTGTCCCTTACCGGAAGCCTGGCCGCCTGGCTAGCCGTAGCTATGTGCTGGAGCGTGCCGGGCAGACTGCCAACGCACAGGCAGTGCTACAGCGCAGCCCCACTGACTGCAGCTTCTCCTTACCATTCTCGCATCTCTGCTCTAAATGTCACGTTATGGTCGTGCTAGATCGTGCCATGAGTCTAGATTAACACGCGCCCCGCTGGGGGAGGGGGCGAAATCCGCCCCCTCCTGGTTTTCACCAGATAGCTCAAAAACGAAGAGACGCAGAACAACGAAACGTACAGTACCTTATCCCTGATCAATTTTACACATCTGACCAAAATTTTTAGGTAAGGTCATGTCAGGTCAAGGATCTATTCAAGGCCAAGTGACCCAACCTCAAAAGCTAAATCACGAGCTTGAAGCGGCGCCCAGGAAACATCAGCGAACCGATCAGTTTGAAACTTCCACAATATGATAAGGTCATTACGGTCTACAGATCTGCTATCTCAGAATTTTGATTTTGCTGACCCAAGGTGGGGTCAATTTTTGGTCACCCCATTATAAGTCTATGGTGAAAAATGGAATGGGCTCGTTTTCAGTAAATACTGGATAGATAAAGCTGAATATCCTCAAACCGTCTATTCCTACCACGATCTTGACCATAGAGTTGAGTTTTTGAGCATATGACTTCTCAAAGGTCATGTCAGGTCACGGGAGCATAGAGTGATTATTTTGCCAATAACTTCTCACTGAATTGAGATAAAGCTCCCATTTTGCTTGCATTGTGCTTATATTGTCAGGGGAGTCAATTGACATGCAACATGACCATACCCGGTCACTCTGTGACCCTGACCTAGCTCGAGGTCAGGTCATTTTCACTATTTGACCTAGCAAGGTCATATTATACATCATTCGATTCGCCGCGATGAGAGGAATCCATTGATGCATGAATATTTGCTCTAGCTTCCGTGAGGGCAGATCTGGAGAGAGAAACGTACACTGTTCTATTGTAAGCCTATGGAACCTTCTTTGACCTATTCTGACCTCAATATTGACCTGACGTAAAGATTCTTCATATAAAATCTATTTTTCTTGTCAAGAGCTTTCGAACGCCGTCCGTAATTTTCCTTTAGCTTTCGTGGGGAATGAGATACGGGGGGCGAAAAACGCCCCCAGCGGGTCGCGTCATGCCAGGGACCCCAGCGGGGCGCGTGTTGAGTGACCTCCCCTCCAAAAAGTTGGAGCTTGCGCAGATTCTACTGATTTCAACGAAATTATCTGAAACACATTGTCTCTTATGAAGGTAGTTGAGGCTACAATTATGTTATTCGGTATTTGTTATGTATGTGACCTAAGGCCAAGCTGGACCCGTGGCCTCCCCATAGCAAGGCTCTAGACAATTCTGAAGTGTGATAGTTCAGTGGCATACATGTCGGATCAGCTTGACGATTTCGGCAACATTTATTTGGACCAGTTACCGCGGTTCAAGTTCAAGGTTGGGCCTGTCATCTGAGGTCAAGTGCGTGACTTACGATACTTCAGCTAATAGCTTTCGATTTAGTGCAGATAGACTTTTCATCTTACGGTCATCGCATTTGTTTTGCCGCTGCGACTCGATGGTTGTCTATCATGAATACGCTAGGCCATTTCTTTGACCTGAGATCAGGTCAACCTTTGAGTTTGGCACATGTTGTCAAAAGTCATTATATCATTTGATTCGTATTAACGAGAGGATTACAATGGTCTCTCAATAATTATCTCGCTGGTTCAGTAGTAATTAATGAAACACCTTAGTGTTTATTAGTGATAGTAAATACCTCATAATTCGTCTTAAAATTCTGTCATAATTTCCCCGCTCTCCACAAAACCCTATAATGCCGGTAACCTGTCATCAGCGACCTCGGTTGACCTCAATCTAGACCTCACCTAAATATAGTAAACACTATCGGTTTGTCTTTCCACGAGCATTTGAATGGTCCCCAAACATCGTTCTGGCTCACATCCTAGCGTGTGCAGGTGGCGTGGCAATCGAGACCGCGTGATGCTGCGTTCTGAAGGGGGCTTCCAATATTCGTGATGCTTCGTGATCTGTAGTGCTCATGCCTTTGCATTGACGCCACATTTGATGACATGCCATTAAAAGAGCAATTCAACTGCTTTCGAATGACTTTGAGAAAATGATTCTGACCACCTTAGGTCTTGTTCGGGCGGGTGGATATAATACTATCTATTGTGGATATCGCAGTGTATGTAGGGACGGACCTTCCACCTTATTTTCATTTCAATAAAAAATCCTAGCTCTGAAGACTTTAATTCTCGTATTCGTAGCCTTCTTTGACAGTATTCCACCTTTTTCACCTTTGAGTACCTATGTGAGTGCAAATTTCATTCCTTTCTAATATATAGTTGGTCCTTGATCACGAGTGAGCCTCGAGTGGTTTGAGACCTTATTTTCTCTTGAATGAGGTCTAAGTTGTAGGGTGGAATGATTTTTTTCCGTCTGTGCGGTAATGGATTTTTATATTGTATTTCCATTATTTTTAGGTCAGGTGAGGATGTGATGTTTAAAAACTAACGACGTGCCTAAGGTTCGTCATCAATTTGGATCAGGCTTTTTACGCCTGCCACTGCCCAGGAATCAGAAAAACAGAAAGATGCCCCTAACGCAAACGGTGTTATTTGGAACATATTTTTATCATCGAATTAGCGAAAGGCATCTCTGTGATTTAGGTACTTTAATTCAAATACCACACGTTAACAGTTGTCTTTTTACGTCATTCTGAAAGAAAACTTTCATTATGAAACTTAAAATAGTCCCGAAGTTTCACAATTTAGTTCAGCTATTATATTGCGCCGTGCATGAAGTGGCAACGCGTTTTGGCGGGTTGGGGAGAACATAAAGGCGTGGTATAACGTAATATATTGCAGCCCACTTGATATGATTCGACCCGCTGACGAAGCTCTGTAAATACCCACCGAAAGCTCCAACCCCGCAAAAACGTTGTGGAGACAGTCCGGAGGAGCCATATCAGAATATCCGATATGTCTTTTAACCATGTCTTTTAACAGCATTTTCACTCGGATTTCACTCTGATGTGATTGTTTTTCGCATAAAATCCATTCTTATGATTAGTATGATCATCATTTGTAATAGTAAATAGTCCGTGTAAGTGCTCGTATTCTTCCGGACCCACCCAAAATTAGGTTTATAAGATGCACAAATATGTAGCCTATTCTCTATAAGGCCACTTTGATCCCATGACCTGAATCTGACCTTCGACCCGTAAGTTCGAATCCGAAAACTTCAAATTTGACAATGCTCAGAAGCTTGCATTCACGTGAGATGTACAGAGGAATTATGACTATACGTGGGCCAAAAACAGCGACGAATGGACTATTTTCAAGTTGGGGGAGGGCGGGGTTCGTTGTCACTGATGAGTCCAGGAGTGACCTGTTCACCACACTTCATAAAAGCTTTCTGATTTCGACCAAATTAAAGGAAAAACATTTGTGAAGAGCATGGTCGAAAGAAAACGATGCATAAAAATATGAAGCGGTTCAGATTTCCATAGGTGATAGTTTTCCGTCGGAATCGCTCAGCAATACGGTAAAATTGTTTCGACCGCCTTCGCCCCCTTTAGGCGGCGAGAAGGCTGATGATGATGACGACGTCCTCATTGAAGGTGCCGAGAATTTATAGAAAACTATGCGAGGAATGCCGAAACTGGGGCGGGATATCGCCCAGCCACTGAGAGCACCCTAAAATACCAATACACACGAATGCGGAAACTGTTTGGTAAGGGAGCCGTTAAAGGGAATAGACCGCTTAGTTGAAATTCTACGTAGAAGGGGCATTTCTTAGACTAAATAGGTCTGAAAATCAGGAAACCACATTTTGCCTCCACCGCAAATCCCTCAAAACAAACATGTCGCCTCTTGTCTTACTACGCTGGGTTGACACAAGCATCGTGTGTAATCACGAATCTGGCAGCTTGCGGCGGCATAGAACATGCCATGTTGCGTGGCTATGCCATTTTGCTAACATTTATCACGTCACATGCACTGCCAGATGGAAAGGGATTCTTTACTGGTTTGAAGTATGGCATTAAAGGGAATGTGGCACATTGGTCGAATCCAGGAATTGAGTGTAATTAGGGGTATTTTTAGCCGAAAATCATGAAAACGTCCATGATTTCTCTGAAAAATGTACAATGAGCTCAATATCTTGATTTTTAAAATGTTCCTCTAGGGTGAAAAATACCCTCTGTGCCTATGGATGACGTCATGATCTGGCAACTACTACCATATTCAATAGGCTTCAAGGGCTTCAATTGGCTCATTACTCACCGTGACGTCAGCGCTGTCGTCACACCAACAGCTGACAACTGTGGCTGCCCGGCTGGGGTACATTCAGGGTACATTTCTGGTAGTTTTTAAGCTTTTCTCCTCGGAAATTTTGAGTTCCAAGACAAATTATATATTGAGTACCGGGTTTTCCGGCATGCCTTACATCTTGGCTATCTCAGTGAAAATCACGTTATAAAGGTGCCACATTCCCTTTAAGCCCTTTTACTTTGAACCTGAAAGCTTGCGGAAATTTTTTACTAGTAGCTTTGTGTAAAATTAGATAAGCTAATAGTGATTTCTCGGTTGACCTGCTTCTTAAAGGGAATGTGGCATCTTTATAACGTGATTTTAACTGAGATAGCCATGTTGTAAAGCATGCTGGAAAACCCGGTACTCAACAAATCATTTCTCTTGGAACTAGACTTTCCGCAGAGAAAAGCTAAAAACCTACCTGAAATGTATCCAAAATGTACTCAAGGAGCCGGCCGCAGTTGTCAGCTGTTGGAGTGACGACGTGCTGACGTCACGGTGGGTAGTCAGCCTATTGAAGCCCTTTGAATATGGTAGTAGTCACCAGATCATGACGTCATGCACTTTCAGAGGTTTATGTCTTACCTTAGAGGACCATAGCACGTCACGGAGCGATGCACTGTTACTAGACCATAACATTTATGGAGGTCTCAGAGCTAACTTTAGATGCACGTATTGCAAATTATAATTGTAATTAAATCCTTTGAGAGGATATATTTTGGCATTTAATTGAATGTAAAAGTATGACAAAAGACAAATTGAAACCCCTAAGGCATAATGTACCTGTCAAAGACGTAACATGGAACCCTACGGGTAAATGAAAAGGTCATCGCCAGCCTGACGTTATAGTAAAGGCGGCTCCGGATGCGTGGTTGAAGCCTGACTGCGACCCGTCGTGGAGACGGATGCGTTTGAACTCCCGGCCTGTGATGGTTACATGGGTGGGCGTGGCCTAATTTCCTACCGACCTGATCCATGCAGGTGCTGGAATATTGAAACATGGTATGTAACTGAAAATTGTTTATTTTGTGTTATGAATTTGTTTGATTCAAGCGTAACTCGCCGAGAATGAGTCATTGAATGGCTAAATTGTAAAATGAATAACCTCTTAAAAGTATATACTGCAAAAGATTTAGTATCTACTAAGAAGGTTCACCCCCTACTAAAAAGTCTTAGTTTCTACCAAAAGTGCACTAAATTCACTGCACGCAATCATTTATTTGTATCGTGAAACTTGACTAGAGGTCAGTGGCGGATACAAGGGGGGACAAGGGAGGCTCAAGCCTTCCCCCGAAAATAAATGTCCAGGGTGCCTATAGTAACTGCATAGCCAAAGGATGTTCCGAGGCAATGACGAGGGAGGCTCGAGGCCCGTAGTCCTGCCTCCGAAATTAAGCTCTGGACTCGCCACTGCTGGCAGTATGTCTTGGCCGCTTCCTCCCTCCCGGATCGTGCATTTGGAGAACACGCCTCGACTTCAGGGACAACCTGGGTCTGCTGAAAACTGAGGACCATTGGCATGGAGCTTCCCAACGTGACGTATAAGAGCCTACTCGTAGCGATCTCCTGTGAAGTTTTCGAAATTGTGGGAAAAGCTCATTGGCGATACAAATCGGCATGCCATCATTACTAGACCAGGTCAATCAGGTTGGCTCTCATTATAGTAGGGAGGGGTGTTTAAACCCGGGTTTTCCGAGGTTGCCCGAAGTTACAAGCGCCACGGTAGTTGGCACACCTTATCTTTGATTAATTGCGCAACTTTAGGTCAAGTAACATCACCTCCAAAATGTTTCAAGTGGCAGTGCAAATGGCGCCAGCTGTTTCAGCGCCGTTCCGATTTTTTCAGTGTTACCATTGGTTCCCGATATCATAGTGGGGCAGAATGATTTCCCCCAAGCATTCGTGGATTATCGGAGGAGCCCAGGTGGTGACAGGCTAAGATGTGGAAGTAGGCTTACTTTATGTAGTACTTTATGTAGACCAAAAAAATGTGTACACAATTGCAGCCTAATCGGATCACGTATACGCCTAGAACGGCGCGTCTTCTTCCAAATAGCCTGAGGCATATTAATGGCACGTTGCCTTCACTATTTTGAGTATACCTGCTTGCTTTGTTGTTAGCTGAACAGTCCGAGTGTCCATCCTAATATTGGCTAGTGGTATTCGAGATTGTGCGATTCTGTGTGCGGCGTGAGCAGCGATGGCAGGGGTACGGGCGAGCCGTGCCGACAGTCAGCGCTGTCGCCTGTGGCACCCACACAGCGCCCCCCCGTGACGTCACGTTTGTACACTGCGGCTGCCGCCTGTCGCCGCCTGTGTTCGGGCGGCTACCTATCGCCGCCCGTGTTCGGGCGGCTACCTGTCGCCGCTCGTGTTCGGGCGGCTACCTGTCGCCGCCCGTGTTCTGGCGGCTACCTGTCGCCGCCCGTGTTCGGGCGGCTACCTGTCGCCACCTGTGTTCTGGCGGCTATCTGTCGCCGCCCGTGTTCGGGCGGCTACCTGTCGCCGCCCGTGTTCTGGCGGCTACCTGTCGCCGCCCGTGTTCGGGCGGCTACCTGTCGCCGCCTGTGTTCGGGCGGCTTTACGCTAAAGGTGTAGCCAGGGGCGTAGCCAGGATTTCGCTCAGGGAGGGGCGGCGCCCCGAAAAGGGCCCCTGCGACAGCGCCAAATGGGCCCTAATGGGTAAAAAAGGCCCTGCTTGTTACAGAATAGAGCGCTTAAGAAGGGCCTTGTCTGCTATAAAAAGCCAAATTTGGCCACAGAGCATAGTGGGGGCGAGCCGCGCTACGCGCGGATGACCTTAGGGAGCCCTTCGGGCCCTCAGGGAGGGGCGGCTGTCCCTGCCGCCCCCCCCTTGGCTACGCCCCTGGGTGTAGTCGCGGCCCGAGTCTGACGCAGTTGCGTCAGGCTGTGTCAGCGCCGCGGGCCGGCTGAGTGACCTCTCAGGGCAGGAGTCACGGTACGTGATTCACGGCTCTGAGAAGTGAGCCGACTCACGGACTCGACACCGCTGCATGCTGCTTCGTGTCGCCGCGGCGCGCTGCTCGGACTTTTTGCTGGCTGCCAAGTATGCTTACCTAACAAAGCCTTCTCACGGCCAGCGCCGCACTGTCCGAGTTTCGGCGGGTGTCGATCTACTGCGCCTTGCTGGGGCTCTTTCTGCAGCAATCGCGCACAGTAGCATAGTATAACGTCATTCGCCGCTCAGGCAGTTGACTATGGGGTGGCCCCGGTTTGTTTGAGTTTTGCCCCGCTTATTGCAAAATAGGAGAATGTTTTGGATGCACACTAGTGGCTGGATTAGCCCTGGCCCGAATCTGCCCTCCCCCTCAAGTAGAATCGGCGCGCTTCTGTGTACCCAGCCACAGCTGTTGTTTGGCAGGCCTTGTGCGCGTTCGCGTTTGTACCGGCCTGTTTTTTGGCTGGCCAGGGCTCGCCCGGCTGAAAGAGCCAGCGCGCGGTGAGCGGGCACCCCCCCCCTTTGCCCTCTGACCGAAGGTGTGTGCCCCTGACTGAAATCCGGGATCCGCGCCCGTTTAAGTCTCTGGTATAGATTTCATTTCAGGACTAAAAAAACTCATATTTTTCACCGTTCTCCTTCGTATTCTTCTTCTTCCTCCTTCACTTTCCGACCGTATCGACTTTAATTAATTATGTAATTTTATGTAAAACTTTATGTTTAGCTTTATGTAATTGGGGTCTGATTTGAAATGGTCAATATTGGCATCTTCCGTTCGTCTACATAATACAGGTTTAGTATTAAGACATAAGAATGGGGTTTTACCACTTTACCAGTAGAAACACCTACGGAGACGTTGATGTAGTGTTATGGAAGCCGTATGGTCCGGGCTGTCAGCGTGCGTTAAAGCCTATATATATATATATATATATATATATATTTTTTTATATATATATATATATATATATATATATATATATATATATATATGTAGATATTTTTTCTATCGCGTGCGGATATTTTGTCAGGCTTTTCGACGACGGGGATACACTGTCCTAAAATCCAAGCTTTTAGGAGGAAATCCATCCCCCAGGAAGCCTCGACTTTTAATTAAAATCGTTTACTCATTAAAATCAATAAACGATTTGGAATTCGGTCTCCCACTCAATTAACCAATGATATTTTTCTAACTACCGCTTTCTCTCTTGGTCACGTAATCCTCCCATCATTGTTATCAAGTCAGGTGATATGATGCTCACTTGGATAGAGAAGTGTTTGCGATATGCCGACCAAAAAGTATCCCACAAGCAGGAAAGGAAGGCTTGAGTCATACCTCCGTGAATTTGATTTTGGAATTTCTCTCTTTCATTGAAGCATTTGGCCTGAATTTTCCCCTCCACACCAAAGTGCAATACTAGTTTCGGGGCACTGCGGGCGTAAGATATTACTTCAATCAAATTATATGGTGACTTTCCGAGGGAACAGGGCAGTGGCGGATACAGGGGGGGGGCAAGGGCCTCAAGCACCACCGAAATGTCCGAGTGTCTATAGTTAATACCTAGGCGCAGGTTGATCCGAGGCAATGTCGGGCAGGCCCGAGCCCCAGTAGCCCCCCCCACCCCGAAATGAAGTCCTGGATCTGCCACTGGAACTGATTTTATTCATCGCGCCATCATGGTTTCTGTAGTGTCGTTCTCCTGACAGCAGTTGTTTTTGGGGTCTCATTGGAGCATTAGGCAGGCTGCGCGGCTGTGGTGTCGTCTCGGCCCTGGCAGCTCTCAGCCGCCGACGGCCGCGGTAGGCCAGCAGCCTCGTCTCTCCATATTGAACTATTGCACCTTGTAAGGAAAACAATGTATGAGGTGGTCTTCCGATTGTAGGCCTGCAGCGGTTTTGCACTACTGCTGGTGTCCGGCGTCCAACGGCACTGCATATACTTCAGTGCTCCCCACTGCACTGCATACGCCTCAGTGCCCCCACTGCACTTCATACGTCTCAGTGCCCCCAACTGCACTGCATATACCTCAGTGCCCCCAACTGCACTGCATATACCTCAGTGCCCCCAACTGCACTGCATATGCCTCAGTGCCCCCAACTGCATACGCCTACAGTGCCCCCCCCCCCACTGCCCTCAGTGCCCCCAACTGCATACGCCTCAGTACCCCCCAACTGCATACGCCTCAGTGCCCCCAACTGCATACGCCTCAGTGCCCCCAATTGCACTGCATACGCCTCAGTGCCTCCAACTGCATTGCATATGCCTCAGTGCCCCCACTGCACTGCATATGCCTCAGTGCCCCCAACTGCATTGCATATGCCTCAACGCCCCCAACTGCATACCTACGCATCAGTGCCCCCAACTGCATACCTACGCCTCAGTGCCCCCAACTGCATACGGCTCAGTGCCCCAACTGCACTACCTACGCCTCAGTGCCCCCAACTGCATACGCCTCAGTGCCCCCAACTGCATACGCCTCAGTGCCCCCAATTGCACTGCATACGCCTCAATGCCCCCAACTGCACTGCATACGTCTCAGTGCCCCCAACTGCATTGCATATGCCTCAGTGCCACAACTGCACTACATACGTCTCAGTTCCCCCAACTGCACTGCATATGCCTCAGTGCTCCCAACGGCACTGTATATGCCTCAGTGCTCCCAACGGCACTGTATATGCCTCAGTGCTCCCAACGGCACTGTATATGCCTTAGTGCTCCCAACGGCACTGTATATGCCCAGTGCCCCCAACGGCACTGCATATGCATCAGTGCCCCCAACGGCACTGCACATGTGTCAGTGCCCCCCAACGGTACTGCATACGTCTCAGTGCCGCAACTACACTGCATATACATCAGTGCTCCCAACTGTCACCTTGTGTTAGTAGAGTGGTTGCCCAGTGGACCTTTCTGTTCGTCCTGTACCGGCCTGTTTCCTGTTCCGCGTGCCGATCGATGAGCGGCTCGGAACATGATGGAACGCGTCAGCAGAGAGCACGCGGCTGACCTAGTGTCCCGAGGCCAGCCGTGGTACTGAACCAGAGGGTTTCACACAGACAACAGCGCAGTCGATCCCACAGAGCCCGCAGAAACGGTCAATGACCGCACACACAGCTGACCAGGAGTTCCGTAGGGGCCAGCGCAGTGTTGAGTCAGGTTGTGAACTTGGCGGTTAGGGGTCGAACTGGACACGCGCTGAGGGTGCAGTGAACGGCACGCGACCGCAGCAGGCGCCGGGCCGGCTCGGTCCGCCTCGGGGCAACACTCGGCGAGGCACAGCGTCAGTCATGTCCGCACATTCGGACACGGACCAATTGGGAGGTGTCGCCCGACTGTCCAGACAGATATCTGAGGAGTCGAGCCCCGTCGGCTGGCACGACTGAGCCATTCCACGATAATCCAGCACGAGCCGAACACCCGCATGGTTCCAATTTTCTTAAAGGGAAAGTGGCACCTTCATAACGTGATTTTAACTGAGATAGCCAAGTTGTAAAGCAAGTCGAAAAACCCGGTACGCAATATATCATTTGTCTTGGAACTCGAGATTTCCGTAGAAAAAAGATAAAACCTACCTGCAATGTGCCCCTCTTGTACCCCTAGCAGCAGGCCACAGTTGTCATGACTGTTGGTGTGACGACATATGCTGACGTCACTATGAGCATCAGCCAATTGAAGCCCTTGAAGCGTTTCAAGTATGGTAGTGGTTGCCAGATCATGACATCATCCACAGGCTGATATTTATTTCTTTTCCTAGAGCAGTATTTTAAAAATCAAAATACTGAGCTTATTGTACATTTTCAGAGAAATCATGAGTAGTTTCATTATTTTCGGCTAAAAGTACGCCTAATTACACTAAATTCCAGGATTCGACCAAGGTGCCACATTCCCTTTAATACTTAGCTGGGGGTTTATCGAGCGGCCAGAACCGCCTGTGGCATTTTGAGGTCGCTGGGTGTAGCGGTCCAGGAGTTATAGTATCCGGCAATTGAACACCTTGGGGGGCCGTCCACAAACTACATAACGACCAGGGGGTGGGATCAGTCGGCCACAGCGTTACCAAGCGTTACGCAGGGGCGTCAAAAAACGTTTCCCGAGGAAGGGGAATCGTTAAAACATGTGAAGAAGTGTGTTACGTTATTTATGGATCGTCCTTTGTACGTACAACAGTTTTTAAAGCTATTTGATCCGGTTAAGATAATGATAAATTGTTGAAAGTTTCATCAGAATTATTTGAATGAGCTAATAAACGCGTCTCTGGTAGAACCAAAATATTTAATTTTGACTGAAAAAGTAATCATTGATAAAAACGTTAAGTAAATTATAAAAAACAGTATGGATTTCAAAACAGACACCATCATGTAAAAGAGCACGCCTGAACGTATTGAGATAAAATATAAGTGGGTATTTGTTTCTAAACACGAAACCTAGTAGGATCTATCCAGGTACGCTTGGCGGATCCAGGAGCAACGTTTGGAGGTGGCTAAACCAAGGTTTTGGGGGCTAAATTGAGAAAAAATCGTGAAAACATGGTGCTTTTAGAGAAAAGTGGCAAAAATTTGGGTCAATGAGGGCCGAAAGATACTATTTCAAGCTCTGGAAGGGTCACGGCCCCCTTTGACCCCCGCTGGGATCTGCCAGTGTAGGTACGCACCGTTGGCGCACCTCGTGCAGTGGGCAGGGCACGTTCGCCGCCCCTGTGTCTTAGACACCGTGACCATGACCCAGGGGTGTGGTTTGTCGAAAATCATCAGGGTGCTCGCATTGAAAAACCGCAACCGTGACAGCGTTAAGAGAATAATTGTATTAATAAGACTCTTTTCTAAACACCATAACCTTTTTAAAGACATGAAGCCAAGTTGCAGTGCCTTATATGAAAACAACAAAAATAATGGGTGACTGGTATTCCAGGTACAAATAAAATCATCATCCTATTCAAACCCTCATCCTAGCCCCGTGATAAATTTTTAAGCTATTAGGAGCTCAACGTTAAGCTAGGTGTTAAGCACCCACCTAGAATATGAACTAATTAAAGACGTATATGAAAAAGAGTAAAATAGTTTAGAATAAGTAGAAATGGAAAGATGATCATCTACCAGTCAGAGCTTCCAGCCCAGCGTGAAGACTCATAATGTGTCTTACACATTGTGTATTTTGCGTCATATTATGTTACGTTTAATGTTTCCAATGACCAAACTATTAGCAGCATTTAAAAACTACGGTCAGCTCCATTGTCATGATGAACTCCCTGTCCTTATACCAGCACCAAAGCCCTGTCTTTTAAATGAGGCATACTGCTGGCTGGGTCGTTCGGCCCTTCCACATATTATTGTTTCGCCACATGGCTTCCATCGATAATATTGCCAATGTATGTACTTGGGCTTCAATTTGCCATCGCAAACAAGGCGTCAGATAAGAACCTTCATATTTTAAATCCGGAACCATCCCACCAGGGGCCGCATAACCCTGACAGTTGGTGCGTCGTTAAACTCCCCCCCCATCTCACCAGGAGGTTCAAGTTTGATATATACTGTACGGCAACCCCTTGGTGACGTCCCTGCGGGGATGCGTGCTACCGGTGCAGTAGGAAGGTGGGTTTCCAGAAATTATTCATACTTTTAGGTCTTTTCGGGGTGTGATTTTTGGTCAGGATGTTGTTCTAACGTTCTTTTTCCAAAATTGCCCCTAAATACGGCCAGAAAGGCATATATTTTAACTACAGGCCTTGACCCTGGGGCACGCCAGGCTTTCTCTAACGCCAACCTTCGACATATTCCGGCGACATTTTCATCCTTAAAGGAGTGTAACACCTTGGTCGAATTCAGGAATGTATTGTAATTAGGGGTATTTTAGCTGAACATCATGAAAACGTCCGTTATTTCTCTGAAAAATGTACTATGAGCTCAATATTTTGATTTTTAAAATGCTCATCTAGGGTGAAAAATAAACTTCTTCTTGTGCATGGCGTCATGATCTGGCAACTGCTGCCATATTCAATAGGTTTCAAGGGCTTTAATTGGCTGATTACTCACCGTGACGTCAGTGCTGTCGTCACAGCAACAGCTGACAATTGTGGCCGCCTGGCTGGGGTAGGTTTGGGGACATTTTAGGTAGGTTTTTAGCTTTTCTCCACGGAAATTTTTAGTTTCAAGACAAATGATATATTGAATACCGGGTTTTCTGGCATGCTTTACAACTTGGCTATGCCATTTAAAATCACGTTATAAAGATGCCACATTCCCTTTAATGGGTTTGTCTTTGGTAAGAAGGCTCTGAAACTACTAAATTCAAACCTGGTTCGACCATGGCAAAACACGGGAGAGCTGCGGCTTGTCGGCGAAAGGAAAACCGAGACTGATACGGGTTGGGTTCAATAGTACAACTTGTCTATCTATTGCTGAGTGCATTGGGACTTTGGCAGTGACTCAGCTGACATGACCGTGTTGAAGAGGGAAACGGAGGCAGGCGCACGGACCAGAGTACTTTTACGGACAGGGGAGGATTCAGCGGCAGAGACGGATGCAGGGGCAAAGGCGGATGCAGAAGGCAGAGTGGATCAAGGGGTTATTGGCGGATAGGGGGGCAGAGGTGGACGCAGATTGCAGAAGCAGGAGATACAGACTGACGTACAAGCAGGGGCGGAGCCAGGAGACAGGGTCCCATTGGGTTTTAGTGCGCCCATACCGAGCCCGGCATGGATTGGATTTTTATTGGGGGTGGGAGGGGGGTATCTGGATGGAATTGGGACTTTGGCATCGATGCCGCGGAAGGGAAATTGTCGAACGGGGGAGCAGATGTAGCTCCAGGAGGAAACTGGATATGTGTGTGGCCCAGGGCGTGTTTTAAGCTAACTGGTGGGCACTGCCCACCAGTCCTCCATGCTGTGACCACCAGTGATCTTTGCCCATATTGTAGATATAGGTTACCGCAATCCAAGCTCTTTCCCCTGTCGCGTCAATTACACTTCGCTCGTCGAGTTTCCAAACATGTAATGCCACGTTAAACGTGGCAGCTTTTACAGTCCATCCTAACTTGCTTAGTTACCCGTCTCTATCGGAATAAATGTGATTACATTCTGTACCAAAAGAAAAACATGGTATTTTACTTGTCTGTACCAAAAGGAAAACATTGCTATTTTACTTACAGTTAACATAGATTAACCCGCGCCCCGGTGGGCCTCCGAGCCCCCTTCGCCGTGGTGGGGGTGTTTGAACACCCCTCCTCGAACTCGGCCCCTATGCGGATAGCGAAAAAACGTGAACGCTGGTGGATAGCTCATACAAATTCATGACGAAACTACATCAGTCACTTTTTGGTTCAGGTCTTTATTGAGGTCATGACAGGTCAAAGAAGGTGGCATGTTAGAGAAGAGTTTCGAGGCTCTAGCGTCTGACAGAGTTTAGTTATAATCATTTTTAGGCACCAGTCGCTTCTTCTCGTCACGGCGAATCGAATGATGTATAATATGGCCATACCAGGTCAAAACACAAAAATGACCTGACCTCAGGTCACGTCAAGGTCATTGTTTAACCTAGCTAAGTCAATATGCATCTCAATCGACTCGCAATAGTAATCCAAACGCAGTGGTAACAAAACCAAAGCTGTAACATTATTTCATGCAAAGTTATTGACCTGAGTCTGAAAACTGTTTAAGTAGCCCCAGATGACCTCTCAGAGGTCACAGGTCAAAAATTGCAACATGAATCTGGAAAGGGGCCCAGGATACTAGGATTTGGAGAACTTGAAGGTATTCGTAGTTATATTTACACAAATAAAACCCCATTTCTGTTTTCCCATGTATTTCCAGTGGAGAGGTCATGATCCGTACTTGACCTTAAGTCGTCGATATGAAAAATCCCGGAATAAATTTTGTATTACTCCGTGGGCCCATTATGTGGTATAAGTTTCAATCCGATAGATTCATCCATTTCTTACTTATGCCACCATGGCCTTCTTATGACATTTTGGGAGGTGAGGTCACTTGACCTGCACTGATGACCTGACTTGAGATGACCCAACCTTAAAATTTTGGGGAAATTTGCGGGATTGATCAAGGACAAGGTATGCCAAGTACGGCGGCGCCTCGCGCCGCCGTTTTTCGTGCTGCCGGAAAAACCCGAGTGAGTGTTCAAACACCCCCTCCACCAGGGCGAGGGGAGGGTGTTTGGTATTTTTTTAATCGATAGCCCGCTTTTTTATAAACAGATCGATTGAAAGGACCGCCCCATCTCCCTGGGCCTTATGCAGGTCGCGCTGTTCTAGCTAAAAAAACGATTCCAGGTCAACCGGTTACTTATCCTCCGCTCCGGGAAAGCCGCTCAGTCGTGCACTTTATTCGTGATTGGATGCTTGATATCCGGTCTGAGTGTACGATATGAAAGCGAACTGGGCTTACACGAGCGACATTTTATTTATCGGTTGGTCGTGATGAGCATTTTCTCATGTCCATCATGTGTAAAAATGATGTTTGCAGTAAGCACCTATTCCACCCTGATGAGAGTGCGCGTCCCAAAAGGAAGGGATTTTGCATGCGTATGTTATATGATCTCAGTGTGTTTCTTTTTGTTTACTAAAGAAGGCTAGCACATTGAACCCTTTCAGTCAAATGCCCAAAGCATGTCATGTTAGAGTTAGGCTGGGGGTCCGGACGCGCGGTGACGCGCGCAGCTGCGTGGGGCGTTAACGCGCGCGGCTTTTCGAGGGATCCAGGCGCGCAGTAGTTGTGGCGAAGTAGTGTGCAACTCGCCGTCTTGGCGCTATCTTTCCGCGTCTTCTCACAGCGCGGAAACAGCGCGGAAGTCTTTATGATTCTTTTAAGTAATAAAAGACTTTGGAAATGTCGTGAAGCCAGTTATATGATTTGCGTTCGACAAAACATGTATTTTTAATAAAAATCAGGCCCACAAACTCCCAACATCTCATTGGGAAATCGTGAAGAGACACAGGCGAAGAGAAACGTAGATCACTGCAGCTGTGACAGTGGATCACCAGCCGTAACGCTAACTGCCCTCAATAAACATTTTGTTCGCCCAGGACGTATCTCGTTTCGTACCACTCACCGTCCCCGAGCGGTCTCGTCGTGGCTGACATGGAACGCCAGCGATAACCCAGTTCACTCTGAGAACTGTGGGCGTGAGGATTTTTAATATTTGGTGCCGTTTCAAGGCAGAAGATAAGGAAAATGGGGTCAAATTCATAGGCGGAATGCAGAAAATGCACTAAATGCACTCGCTGGCCGGCCTTGGGGCCTGCCCGGCTCATCTCTCCCCAGTGCTCGACTAATCCAATGGCACCATAGTACACGAAGCAAAGTGTGTTGCGTGAAGCCGTGTCCTGCCCAGATAAATTGACTTGAGGTAGGCTTAAAATGAAAACGCATTCGGTAAGCCAAATCATATCATTTTCTCATGTATGCTTCATTTATTTGGAAATCCCACTTATAAATTGTCGTTTACGGTGAAGGTTTTTCCTTTATCCGAACCGAGCACTTTTATCATCACCGCACCTCCCAGCGCGGAGGCGTGTCTTCCGCTCATCCCTCCCCACAGTCGGCCGGAAATCCGACACCGTATAGAGTATCGGCTGTAACCTATGACGTGAGTTTACTACGGCCAAAAGCACTTATTCTTGGAATTTCACTTGCGTCCATTTACTCGGTCGCCGCACTATTCACCGCCGCCTCGATTGCCCCCGATGCACCGCGCTAACTTACGCCGCCGCGAGCTCCGCGCGATCGCTCTCTCCCGAACATCCCTCCAAATCGCTTACGCGCAAACTTGCGCCCAATCCCGGCGTAGCGCGGCGGAATCGCCAACTGATCCCCCAGCGTTGGACTTAGTGCCAATTTCGCTTTCCAATCAACAAAATTAAGTGACTTGGTTAAGTGACTCGAGTGTTGAGATGTCAAAAGGTAGAGACTCCCGCAGTGAGACATGAAGGCGCAGGTGGAGCAACAACCAGGGCACCATGGGGGCGCCAGTGGTATAGAGGGAGACTCCCACAGTGAGACATGGAGGCGCAGGTGGAGCAACAACCAGGGCACCATGGGGGCGCCAGTGGTATAGAGGGAGACTCCCACAGTGAGACATGGAGGCGCAGGTGGAGCAAAACCAGGGCACCATGGGGCGCCGGTCGTATACAACGGTTCAAACCCGGGGTGCGCCCGCAGTGAGGCGTGGCGAAGGCACCGTGCAGGTAGAGTGAAACGAAGGCACCATGAATGCACCTTGGAGGCGCCGGTGGAACTGAGCGAAGCGTCAAAAGTGAGGTGTGGGGGTAGGAGTGGTACATCACAGGGGCACTATTGCAATATAGTGGCCGCCCGTATTTTTGAGCTGCGATGTTTTACCACGGGGCGCCGATGTTCCTAGAAGTGGAGTAGATGAAGGCGACTTCTGAGGGCAGGGGTGCCTTACCACAGAACAGGAGCCGCCTCCCCCCGCGGATCCGCCCCTGGTCATGTGCCCCTGAGGAGATCGTCTCCGTAGATGAGATCTTCCTATATAAAGCCTTTGGGTTGTGTACATGGTTGTCGCAAGTTTGCTTGCTCGTGACTTAAACATTAATGTAAAATCAAGCAAAATCAGATAAGGACGAAGTTGAAGACAGAAGCGCTTTCCGCTTGAAGTCAGAAAATCTGTTTACAATGAGGCAACAACAAAATTATGGATTCAACTATTTTAGATCAAACTGAAACATTTGGATGGTATAAGCCAATTGGGTGAGGGAGGTACTGAAAATAATCAATCTTGAAACCTTTTTTTTAAGAAAATTGTAAATCGGCAAACATTTTGGGGGATTGGAGGCAAATGTCTTTCTGCCCTCTGGATCCGCCAATGATAGCAGCTCTGAGCATCCATCCTATTTTGTCATTTCACACGGCCGTCTCTGCTGCTGGAACTATCATGAACGTAGAGCATCGCACTATTTGTCAGTAGCACCGCATTTAGCATACTTGAGAAGTATGTACCTATTTATTGGATGGTATGTTCGAAAATCAACGTATTTTTATTTTTATATTTTTCTCGGTCTCCAAAACCTGTAGGGACACTGTCCTTAGTATCCGTAGTGGTGGCTACGTCCATGTCGTGGGGCCTCTTTGTCAAATATTAGGACTGCCTGTAGGGTCGAATGTTGATGGGTTAGTCCTTAGCCCCTGTGACTTCATCTAGGATTTGCAAAACATTATCTTTCGGTTTTAAGACCCATACCATTATAAGGACCCTCTTGCAGTTATGGGGTCATGCAAATGCTGGCCTCCTGTTCCAGTCCGTGGACCTTCTTCAAGGGACTCTTATTAGGAGTTATCCTGTATTGGTGTGAGCCCTCCGTAAAAAAATAAGAGTAAACCTTACTGTCCTGAGGTATAAATTTTCTGTCATGGGACCATAATTGCCCTTTTTAGTCTTCTTAGCCATTTCGTAGGTGCGTTGCGCAAATTGGCAACACCATTTTTGTCGTTATTGGGTCTCCTATATTATTTTGAGAACTTCCGGTAATGTCTTGTACGCTGCCTGGCAGAGAAGAAGCAGTACTTGGTCCTCCCACGACAGCTGGAGTTTGAGGGCCTCGCGGGACTGCTCCCTTCCCCGACCGGTTCCGTCCCTGAATGGCCCCATCCCTGACTGGCTCCGTCCCCTACTGCTCCCTTCCCCGACTAGTCCTTTTCCTGACTGGCCCCGTACCAGACCACTCCCGTCCCTGACCAGATCTGTCCCTGACTAGCCCCGTCCCTGACTTGTTCCTCCCCCGACTAGTCCTTTTCCTGACTGGCCCCGTCCCAGACTAGTCCCGTCCCTGACTAGACTTGTCCCAGACTAGTCCTTTTCCTGACTGGTCCCGTCCCAGACTAGTCCTGTCCCTGACTGGCCCTGTCCCTGACTGGTCCCGTCCCAGACTAGTCCCGTCCCTGACTAGACCTGTCCCAGACTAGTCCCGTCCCTGACTGGCCCTGTCCCTGACTGGTCCGGCTGAGGCTGTTGCCGCTGCCGAGCCGGACAGTGGGACTGCGGTCACGTTACCTCGGGGCTGACCTAGCGCCTGCCGGAGAGATTAGATTGTCCGGGACTGGCCCGGAAGGCCTCTGGTATCGGCCTCTGGGCAAGTGTACTCTGGCTAAGTGCCGAGCTCGATCGGGGATGCCTCACGGGCCGACTTATTGAGTCGCGACTCAGATTCGGAGTCGACTCAAATTGTCCTCGAGTCAGAGTTGAGTCGACTCACTTCCAGATTTGGGTTGAGTTTGAGTTGACTCAACTGGTCGAGAAGTTGAGTCGAGTGCGAATCAGAGTCAGCCTCCAAGCTGTGAGTCGGGAGTTGAGTCGACTCAACACTATTTTCTTAACCCTCGCCCCACCGGGGGCCATCGATGGCCCCCTAAGGTTTTTCCGGGATAGCATAAAACGACGAGGCGCAGCACCGCGGTTGAGGGCTCACCTCTCACTGCATCATTTTCCCATCATCTCTGAAATTTTTACCCCGGGTCACCCAAGGTCAGGTCACCAGACGAGGTCAACCAAGGTCACCTCACTTCAACTTTAGAGCTCTGTAGGCTACATTTCAAAGTCGATCGATTTGAAACTTCCTACACTTCATGACCCCTCCAGGGTCTCAAGGTGTATATCCGGGATTTTTCGATTTCGTGCCTGAGGTCGGTCACGAGGCGACCTCTCCCATTGGAAAAGCATGGGGAAAACCTGTTTCATGATATAAAAGCCACAAAAATGATTGCAAATACTCAGACTGCTCCGAACAGCGTTTTTTTACACCCTTTCACGGATCCCAGGGGTCATATTTACCCTTTGACTTTTCCAAGGTCATCCAAGGTCACCAGAGGTCAAAACAGTATTTTGACAATAACTTTTGATCTAATTAAGCTAGAGCGGTGAAACAAACACCATCGTGTTTGTCTTGTCACTGGCTTTCATTTGATATACGGCAGTCACTTTGTGACCTTTCGTGACCTCAGGTCATATTAGGTCACGAGGTGACCTCTGGAGGTCAAACCACTGGCGGGAGGTCTTTACGTTCCACATAGCGGAAAACGTACTGGCAATTTCCTATCAAATGAACTTTACCAGGCCTCAATAGCTCTAATGACATAAGAGTTATGACCAGTTTGCTTAATCAATGCATATTTGAGTGAAAATAGCCGATCTTGACCTAATTTGACCTCTGGAGGTCAAACCATTGACCTGAGCACTAAAACATGCCAAGTAATTTCTTACTGAATTCACGCGAGCTTTCTATTGCACTTTGCAGATTTGCGCTAACGCCCATATTTTCGAGTAGAGGGGGCCATCGATGGCCCCCGGTGGGGCGAAGGTGGCGCCGATCCCCGGTGGCGGGTTAACATATGTGATCACATGGCTGACATTTTAAAAATGTTCACAACAAATTTTGGAGGATTTCATATTGCTATTTGGTAATAATAGTAAATAATATTATTATCATATCCACACCACGCCCATTCCAGCATCAGTCGTTAACAAAAATGAGTTATGTAAAATATACAGTTTCAAAAGCACCCACATTTGCTAGTTATTTTCCATTTAATATTAACATAATCGCGAAATCATACAGAAAAATGTGATTTGGCACAAAATCAGACTTTTACTTTAAGGGTGCGCACCATACTAAGTCATAAGCTGATTCTCATGCAATAATTCACTATTAGGAAACATCTTCATTTTCTATTTTCTTCCTTCAGTTGACTGAATAAACTAATATAAGCGCCAGATAGAGGGTACCAAAAATATTGTTTTGCACCTAAGCCTTGAAATGGGTAAAAAAAGAACTAAAAACTTTAATTTGCTGCCTTTACAAAGCATTTTCTTTATTTGTCGGGGTTTGAGGACATCCCCTGGTATATAATATAAACACTGACGACACAGCACTGTACCTACTGTCCTCTGTACACAGAAAATAAAACTCATTCCTATCTCTGGCATTTCCTGGGTAATTTCAAACTGTGAAACTGACAGAGAAATTCATCAAGTTTCCCACAAACCACCACTCTTTAAATTATGATGATTATTTACCTCCCACTAGACCCATGCGCGCCACGCCAGTCACAAAAACATCATTGTGCGCAACAGAATATTAGCGATTTACGCTTTAGTAGCCTGAGGGCAATGCTACTTTTCTTAGACCTGCAGATTTTCCTAGGTTTTTAAAGTCACGTGAATTTTGAATTGTTATTCATCGTTATCTTTTGTACCACCCGAGGCTAGTTTCGCGTAATGTCTTCTGTGCGCCATCTGTGGTATTACTACAGCTTTCTGGGGAGGACGAGGCGAGCGTTCATTGTTTGTTTAGATTTTGAGGTGCTGCTTAGGGTCGGTCAATGTGACACTGTAGTATTTATTTATAAGCTAAATTTGTCACAGGATTGTTCAGAACGCACTGGGGCAGGAATTGTCACTCAAAATTGCATATGCCAAAGCATTGATCCCTGTTCTGTGCGTTTGAAACGTCGCTTATTGCCTCAATTATGGATTATGACTGCTCATGAAAGACGTACCTTCGCTACCCCCGTGGCGCAGTTGGCAAAGGCGTCGCGCTTGGCTGTGGAAGGCCCCTGGATCAAGGCTGACCTGCGTCGGCCTTTTCCGCTGCCTTCCTACCCAGGAGATAGCGGTACACTGGGGAGTGCGCGCCGAAGCAGTGGGATCAACGCCGTGCCAGCCGGCGTCCCTGTTTGCGGGTGCACGGGCCTGATCGGCCTTTAACACGCGCATTGACGGGGGTCTGAGCCACCTTCGCATTGACGGGGGCGGGTACCCGCCCCTAAGATCTCGAGAACCACGGTAGGTAGCGAAAGCGGTAAACGGCGTTGGGCTGCCCATCCACTTCTCCATCGAAAACATTTGAACCATTTTTTTGTCAGGTCACATTTAAGGTCACGAGAGGTCAAACATGCCCGTCATAGGGATAACATGTAAAATTCAGTTTTTCGGGCATTACATCTGAACAAGTAAAGATAGAGCAAAACGACTTGAACTATATGAATCCTCTTAGCAAGCCGAATCGAATGATATATAATTTGACCTTGCTAGGTCAAATCAAGGATTTGACCTGACCTGAGGTCAGGTCAGGGTCAAATTATATAAAATGCATATCATTAGAACTGCAAAGCCCAGGCGAGTCTAATGCAGCTAAAATAAATGCTCTATTACTATCCGTTACTGAGTTATTCCGTAAAACCATTTTTCCCATGTATTTCCAATGGAGAGGTCATGCCTCGTACCTGACCTTAGGTCATTGATATCAAAAATACCGGAACATATGTTAGAGAACTCGGTGGGGCCATTATGTGATATGAGTTTCAATCGGATAAGTTCACCCTGCTCCGACTTATGCTATCTTAAACTTTTTTTGAGGTCGGGTCACTTGACCTGTACTGGTGACCTGACCTGAGATGACCTAACCTTAAAATTTTCACAGAAGTTGTAAAAATGATGAGGGAAAAGGTATACCAAGTACGGCGGCGCTACGCGCCGCCGTTTTTCTATTATCTCCGAAAAACCCGAGGGGGCGGGTACCCGCCCCGTCAATGCGCGTGTTAAAGTGATCCACCGGTCCGGTCTCTCGCCCGCGGCCCTCATGTGAGGGCTCGGCCTGTGCCGAGCGCTGCGGCTTGGGGAGACTGGAGCAGCCTATGGCCCGCCGAGTGCGGTGCCGCTGTCCTTTAAGAGTGCCGGCAAATGGAAACTTCCGCTCTGTACAGACTGTGAGTGCGTTGTATGAATGATACTAGCAACTAACACGAAATGTTCCCGGGAAAGGGAACGCAAAAATATTAAAAAGACATACCTTCAAAATGAAAAGCCCTGAGGCCCTTCATCTCACCTGTTCGCGCTTAGCACCTTTCTTCATTCATATGCAGACATAATTTATGGCATCAATTAATGCATTGCCATTGGCATTTTATTAAAGGAAATGTGCAGTTATTAAATAGTTAATGGCATGAATAAATGTACTGTAATTTGCATATTATTAAGGGAAATGTGCATTTTTGTGTGCATGCTTGGCCACCATTCTGAGTCGGAGTCGACCCCGACTCAACATTTATTTGAGTCAGAGTTGAGTCGACTCACTTCTGAATTTGGGGTGAGTCGAGTCGGCTCACCATTTTCAACACAGCGAGTCGAGTCTGAATCAGAATCAGCGTCTAAGCTGCGAGTCAGAGTTGAGTCGACTCAAGAAAATTTGAGTCATCAACAAGTCTGCTCACTGGGAGGCACGTGTTTGTGCTCTGTGCGTATTTGATCGGATAGGGGAAGGAGGGGAGCCCGATGCTTAGTCTTAAAAGCTTACCGTATGATTGTTTGCAAAATGTGAGAACTTTTCACGCTTAAGATACGAATTTAATTTCACTAAATCTTGCTATGAAACTGTCAAACAATCATCGTACAAACACCTAGATATTTAGTAATGTCGCGACCTAAAATTCTGTGAACACATAAACCAAGTAATAAGGGAGCAAAAACCTGTGCTCTCGGAACAATTTACCCGATATCTAAATTTCTTCCCGGTCCCACTGTCGAGCAAACCCACATGACCTATATAAGACCATATGTTGGCTGTTGTGACGTAATTTATGACGAACACAGAATGAAAGCGGACGCAATGAGACAGGCGGATCCAGGATTTGTGATCGGGTGGGGGGGGGTCGCCCTCCACACCAGGGAACACCGCTTCTGGGCGGCAAGACCTATCAAGTAGATGCCAAATCCTACCACGGGTTTGGTGACGCTCCCATCCTGCTGGGGGGCGGGGGACGGCACCGACCTTTTGGGGTCAAGTCTCACTCTCTTGCCTCTCGCCCCTTCGATCCATCTATGTAATGAGAGTAGAACACCTTCAAAAGCGAATTGCGAGATTAGTGACCGGGACATCAAAAGGAGACCAACAGACCAATTCTGACAAAAGTTGCGGTGAGATTTGCAACCCATCAGAAGACAAACAAAATGAAGACTTGTCGTAACCATAGTGTTCCCAATTGAAAATTGCATTCATACGTCAGGTCCATTCTTCCGGTAATGGGTCGTTTTCCTATGAACTGGTGCTTTTCTGAGGGCTCCACCGACCGAACATTGCCTCCTAACTGAGCTACTGCTTTCCCAAAAATATTTTGTACCAGGAACTCCTAGATTGTGTGATCAGACGCCACTGTCGACTAGATCTGAAACGCACGAGGAAATGTTCAACAGTCGAATTGACAGGCATTTTTGGAATATCCGTCGACCTAAATTTTGCAGTACTGGTTTTGATATAGACATACAATATATAGATTATATATATATATATATATATATATATATATATATATATATATATAATTTCAACTAACTGAGTCCCCGAAATGATTATATGGTTATCAAAATGAAACTAGCCAGCATTTCATTCTTAGCTGTAGAAACTTTCAGCCCTAAAGATAATCATTGTTTGCAATGCAAGCAATGCCAGAAATCCTTCAAATAGACATTGGATCAACCCTGAAAACTAGACATATGAGTATTCTATATGGCATTTGTGAGTCGGAAGTTGCTGGTCGTATCAGTCTTTCAGACATTTTTCATAAGTTCCAGGAAGTTCTCGACGTGTTTGGTTTTTATTTAAACAGACTTAATGACAAGACAATCATACTGTCAATCAACTTTGGGACTAAGATGAGAACGGAGGTGGAGCAGCAGCGGGGAGTTGGAAAATTTAAGAATTTAAGGGCTTGGTGTCGGCGGTGCCCCTCCCCGCCCCAAACCATTGGCCTAGATCCAGCCCTGCTCAAGAGTGAGAACTCGCTAACTTTAGTGATGTGGTGCAGGGTCATGCGTGGTAGTGATATGGGAGAAATAGGAGCCCAGAATTCAGTTTTATAGCTCTTGCGCCAATCTTGAAAGCATTATTCTCTTTGTTGCCAGTCGATAAATAAATATAATAATGACACTCATAATGATGATGATAGCATCACCGGAAGTTTCGATCGATAATGAAACCGATGGGCTGCCGGGAGAACAGTTATTTGAGATCGGTGATCGCTTGGATAGACCATGATATTTTGCGGGGAGGCCATAGCTTGTTCCTTTAAATGCGAATACACTTTTTGTGTCAAGGTAACCCAACATCCGACATTCAGCTAGCTCCAATGGGTGATGTTTTGTTTTTTTCTGCTCCGAGACTGCTGTTTAAAGCTGCGCACCACCATACCTGCGGGAGATAAAGTTTGACATCATTTACAATCCCATCCCACCTAATTAGGTGGCATGTAGAGCTCACAACAATCCAGGACGGGGTTAAATTACATAGCATTAGAAACTAAGTAGTTAAACAATGATGGACGCGATATAGCATAGATGCTGAAGGCGCCCTATAAACCCCAATACACACACACGCTGTGTGATTATATGTATTATCTTGTACTCATGGTTCCTACAGTCTGCGCCCGCTCCCATATTTTTCCCCGGCCGTTTTTTGCCGTCGGGTTAAAGTGTTCATAGTCCGTATGGGTTCTTATGTACATTTCGGGTATGTTCTGCCGTAGGTTCGTGGTACGTGCAGTCGGTATGTGCTTGAATGCATACTCTGGTGGGACCCTTTTTCGCCGAGTCTATATGGAAATGAATATCGTTTGTTCTCTGGCCGTTAGGGAAATACCTTCAATTCGACATCACCAGTAGCACCCCTGAGTTGGCAGACGTGTAGACGTGACGCCTGTCTGTGTACCGGCAGGAGAGGCAGAAGAGGAGGAGGAGGAGTTGGAGGAGAACCCGGAGAAGCCGCGCGCCATCTCGCGGGGCGACAGGTCGCACCTGATCGTGTGGCAGGTCACTGTGTCCGGCTGAGAGGTGACGAGGCTGCAGTGTCGCACCTTTCATACGGCGGCTGACCTGCCCCTCCTGAGCTGGCGCCGCGGTCTGTCCAGACTGCTGTATTCACGATTGTGAACTGATATATGTTTCACGCCTGTCGGGGACGCTCCCCCTCCATTTAGTATCCACCGGCACGCCGGCATTGCATCAACGCATTGCGTTGTCTTTTAGACGAGCCTTGGCCTAGCCGGAAGTGGCGACATGATTTACATTGGGTTCGCGCTGGCTTCTAAGTTATAAGTGTAAGCTTGGACGCGGCCGACGCAGGGCCTGTTCTAGTCGACGTGTCGTCGGCGTGGTTGGACCCCAGGGATGGCGATGCGACGGGGTGCATGTGAAAGCCGGTAGGTAGCCGCGACACGGCTTTCAGTGACGTGGTGTCACACGTCCGGACACTGGCGCTCCTGAAGCTCGGGAGTACCGGGTCCGAGTGTGGCGCGCCACTGCACCGGTCGAGTGTGGCGCGCCACTGCACCGGGTCCGAGTGTGGCGCGCCACGGCACCCACGAAATACCTGTGCTCCAGGTCCGAGTGTGGCGCGCCACTGCACCGGGTCCGAGTGTGGCGCGCCGCTGCACCGGGTCCGAGTGTGGCGCGCCACTGCACTCACTTAATACCGGCGTACCGGGTCCGAGTGTGGCGCGCCACTGCACTCACTTAATACCGGCGTACCGGGTCCGAGTGTGGCGCGCCGCTGCACCGGGTCCGTGTGTGGCGCTCCACTGCACCGGCGTAATAGCGGTGAATGGCCGGCGATGGCGCGCTGAGTTACAGGTGAACGTGCGGAGCTGTGGGGGACGGTGTGCGGTGGTGCAGAGAGCGCCGCCTGGGTGCCGGCTGCCTGCGCTGGCGTTTAGAGCGGGGCGGGGCGCTGGGGTGTGACATTCCCCCGAGTGGTCAGCCTGTTGTTCATGACTGATTTATCGAATTTTACGCGCAGCCTGAGTTGTGCAGCGCTGGTGCAATCGTAAGGCTTTATTTACAGGACGGGTTGTGGAGTATTGTCACTTGCTGTGGAGCTGAACTGGCGGTAGGCAGCAATTTCGCCTATCGTTCTTGTGCAACTTCGAACTCGAAAGCCTAAGGTCCATCAACACTATGGATTTTCAAATCTATCCTTAAATTCGATGAGCTCGTTGTATTGGTATATTTGGCGGAGTTGGAGTAGCAGATAGTGTAGCAGTCGGATCAGTAGCGTTTTAAGGCACGGTTGGAGTGGCCAGCTTCGCCACCGCTCTGCCGGCGCCCGGCTCGGTTGTGAACGGTGACCTCTGTCTCGTGCTGAAGGCCCTCGCTCTGTGGCCGTCTGACGGGCAGCTGCTGTACTGGTGCCGCTGATTTATTTCCGAGGTGCCCTGTTTCAGGGCACTTGCTTTGCAGCCCACTGGTGCCCTTGCATATGCGGCGCGATTCTGTGGTCAATATATGATGCCATGTTATCCATTCTGTGTCTGTCCGGGCTGTGGATCATGGGCCAGCGGCCTGGGTTTTGGGCACTAATTTTGAGTGCCCAAATTTGAAACAATGCGCAAGACTTTTCTTGTGCAACAAAGCGAAGGGGTTCTGGGTTTTACTGACGAGGGGAGGGGGCCATCAGTGGGTATTATTAAAACATGTTCTTCTTTTAACGGCTAACTTTTGCCTGTTGTCAATTTCTCCACCAGATTGCATCAAAGGGAGTTTCCCCACCTTTATAATGGGGTTTGAACTGATATAACAGTTTTGTAGAGCGTGTTGAGAAACCACTATTGGTACATTTAATTTCATCCAAAGCTCTCGATATAAAATTTCCGCCAGCTTTAAAGTTTAAAGTAAAAAGTCTTACTGCCTTCTCTCAAACCCTGAAGGAATGCCTCCCATGTGGTTGCAGTAATCTGATCGTCTTAAGCCCTAAGCCTCGCTCATTCGCTGAAAATACCATGCTAGCGAGTGGATCAGCATGCAACTGCCATAGACCGAAAACCTTGGACGAGTTAACGTCTATTGCAGAGCGCGATTGGGTCAAAATGCGCCCAATGGCCGCAGCACACATGACATTCTACTTCCCCCGTACTTGCCAAAGCAAGTATCTTTTTTCTTCAAATTCCAAGTGTGAGATTGTTTCTTTACATCAAACATATGCCTTATCTTTCGACCACTGAATAAACACGGCCGCCGTAACGACATCTAGCGTTCAGTTATTGCACCAGTGCTTCTTGTACTGCACGCGATTTTTGCCATGCGGAAACGCTGTGAATGGGCCTTTACTGCGAGTCTATGATCAAGATTTGGAATTTCACTGATTACTAAAACTGTTGACGTCACTTATTGTTAGAAAAGTGGAGATATTTCTGTTTTAGCGTATGAAAGTGGGAAAAAGGATGTTGCCTGATTTTCAGACCTTTTTTGTTCTTAAATTGTTCTTTTTATAATTTCGACGAAGTGCTCCATTTCCTTTAAATGCTATTGTATCATGATGTTTGGAAAGTAATGCTATGAAACTTTGAAATTAATAGTAAAATTGACGATTGAGTGGTATTTCTGGAGTGGAATACAAACATCGGCTGACCTGGCATCTTAGCGAGAACCGAGCCCGCCTGGCTAGAGCTCATGATATATGAGTAGATCACTTCAATTGGTCAGAATGTAGAAAAGTCTGTCCATTTAATCCATTGTAAGTTTCGAGCATAACCACAACATTTTTGTATTTTAATGCAGAGGGTAAGTGAGTTTTTTCATCTGCAGACATAAGTCAGTACTCATTTTTGTGGTTATGTAGGGGAAAGTGGGGGGGGGGGTCACGGACACCGTAACGATGGTGTGAGTTTTCGATGACTTAATAAGTTTTTTCGTTCCTATTTTTGCTGTAGAGATGCTTCAGACATTTACCTACCACTGTGCAAGCAGCTATGTGTCTGTAATTATCATATTAAGATTTGCGTTAAGTTTAGAAAAAAGTAGCAAACGTCCATTTCGCCCCACCTAGTGGGGTAACATGGTCATCCCATGGGGAAAGATGGACAAGACAAAGTGATCGAACCAGGCCTTGAAGATTTCCATCTGCATCCACCCGCCAGGCGACTGTCGTCCGTCGCGGGGAAGGGGGCATTTTCTTACTTTTTCTGTCAAAGGGTCAAAGGGGGTCATGCCTTTTCTGAATTTTTTTGATGATGGAGGATTGAAATATCAAGTGCTGTCGTGGATCTGTGCATATGTTGATCCAGGATCGCCGATCAGGGGAGGGGCACCTTCCCGGGGCGGTGGTCGCCACCCGGGCCAGGGGCGGGCGCGCACCCAGGCGGGAGCAGCGCCCCCCCCTTCCTAAACGTTTTGGCTCCAAAGTGCCGGCCCCCACCCACGTGTGGCGCCGAAGGCGCCCATTGAGGGGGAGGATGAGCCTTCACCTGACTTTTAGAGGCAATGCTACGCTGGCTGCCGCCCCTGCACCCAACATGCCACCCCTACACTGACTTTGCTGCCCCTGCACCCAACACCCCGCCCCCTGAAACAATGTACTATAGGTCTGTGGAGCAAACAATTCACCGCTCTCAACCCCCCCCAGGATGCGAAAATTGGCCGCCCTTTGGGTGAACAAGTGTGCCCCCTGAGGCAAAATGCCGCCACCTCCACCGGTCTGCTGCCTCCTCTCATCAGCCGCCCCTCCAAAATAAAAATCCTGGGTGCGCGCCTGCCAGGGGGTGCCACTTTTGGAACGCAAAACCTATCAGGTGGGCGCCAAATCCTCTCGCAGGGCTAAGAGCGCCTCTCCCCCGCTCCTGAGGGGAGGGATTGGAAGCGACACTTTAGGGGGCCCATCAATCTCTCAGGAGGGCACCATGACCATTTCAGGGGACGCTGAGGGTCGAGGGGTACACCTGCTCCTGGATAACCCCCAAAGTTAATTATATGTTCTCCAGCATTTCGGGCCCTGTGCCACCACCCCCCCCGCTTAACCATCAGCCAAATTCACTTCCACTCAGGTGTATCGCTGGGTCCCAAAACCCTTGATAAATGTATTTATTTAAGCTTATATTATATAAAATTAAATATACCTACTATTGCGCGAGTTAAAATGGATACCTGTTCCATCTTGCCCCACACGTGGTGTCCGTCTTACCCCATTTTGCTCTTCCTAAACAAACTTAGACATGAATCGGACGCCATTGCGATTACACAGTCAGCGACTGCGGTGAACAAAATGTAACATATTGAAGAGCCATATTACGTAATACCAATAAAGTATCTGTAGAAACATCCATGCAATGACCTTGCGAATTCGATTGTGAAAATAACACATGAGTTGCAGTTTTTACTTTTATGAAAATTGCATAAAGCCTAGAGAGCTTACCGGACCCAACGGTGCTCTGCGACCGACGCGCGCTAAAAGGAAGCGTATTACACGCTTTCCCCGGTCGCGGCGCTGTCAGTTCGTCCCAAACAGGGGGTGTCCGTGACCCCCCCCCACTTTTCCCCATATTGTGCCTGGCTCAGACCGATGGTCAGGGGAGGGGGCAACGGGGCTAAAATGATGAAAACTTATTAATTTTGAATACAACCAGCAAGTGTGGGGGATTTGGGGGCAAATGCATTTTCTCGCCCCTTGGATCCGTGCCTCAGTGTATCATGGAAGGAGACTACCGCGAAAATCCGATGTTGAAATTTTTTCGAACTTTTTTACCTTTTGTAGCTTTTGCTTGTTGCACCTTGTGTACCTACCTTTTGTTTGTATGCCCTAAATTGCGCTCGTCTGTCCTTTCCTTTCGCTCCTTTACTCTGCCCTTCCCTGCATCTGCCATGTTTCTAGTAGCGCACCCAAGGGGGGCAGTGGGCCCGGGCCCCCAAACGCTTCGACTCCAAACTCCCCTGCCCCTGTCGTGCTCTAAACCTTTGGGTTTGTGTGGTTTGAAAATAATTTATAAAGCAGATCTAGCATCATTTTGGTATTTGTTGATTTGAAATAAAAACGCAAATGAAAAAGCTACGCTTCTAGCAATACCAGGGATAGAGCGCCGGTTCCGTTTTGCCCGGAACACCACTTGGACGGATGTTGCCATATTGAGTCATCCCTTTACAGTGAAAGACTGTGATCAGCGATAATTTGCTATTTAGATAATAGTTCAAGTGACATATTTTCCCGTAGAGTAACTAGACTGAAGACAAGTCGTGTGAAATCGGACCTGTAGTCTAAAATGAATTTTACAGATATGCCGTGAATCTCGATAAACCGCCACAATTTTTAACAGCTGGATCAGGGGCGTAGCCAAGGGGGGGCGGTAGGGACAGCCGCCCCCGCCCCTGAGGGCCCGAAGGTCTCTCCTGAGGACACGATTCTGTAACAAGCAGGGCACTTCTTACCCATCAGGTCCTTTTTGTCTGCTGATTTCATTGTCCACCTCTTGATTTGTGTACCCATTGTTGATAAGGATTTGCTTTGACCGGTTGGCTCAGGAGTGCATCTTATCGTATGTGGAACTACAGTGTAAAAAAGATTAGCACCCTAATGGTGCTAATCAGGTGTCAAATTTCAGCACCACAGGTAGGCTGATTTTAAGCACCCTTAGGAAAAGGGTGCTTTTTTAAGCAGGGTGCTTAAAGCTAGCACCCAAATTTAAGGTTTTCTTAGCACCTAATTAGCACCTTAGATGCTTGAAGTAAGCACCCATAGGGTGCTTATGATTTAACACCCTAAAGCTCCTTCTATCCAGGTGTCAAATTTCAGCACCACAGGGCTGCTTATTTTAAGCACCCTTAGGAAAAACTGCTTATTTTAGGCAGGGTGCTTAAAGCTAGCACCCAATGATACGGCTTTTTGAGCACCTAACTAGCACCTTAGGTGCTTGAAATTAGCATCTTAATAGCCTTTAGGTGCTTGAAATTAGCACCTTAATAGCCTTTATGCAGGGTTCGAAAAAAGCCGGCTTCAATTGAATTTATGCCAGCCAGTGGCTTTTATTAATTTAAGCCGGTTTAAACCGGCTTAAATTAATAAAAGCCGGCTTAAAGTCACAATCAATGAAAGACCCATTCAATCCAAGAACACCCTTTCATATCAAAGATAGATAGGTGAGAACTGCACAATACTATCAATTTGCATATTGTTTGAAGAATTTGAGTTGAGCATGTCATCCATCAAGTTGGCTGAGCACAAAGTCAATGTTGATTAATATTGGCAAGCTGGAGCATACTGTTACGAACAGGTGAATGTGATACTGTTTCAACAGTTCACGTAATCACAGCGTTTTACCTGGATGTGGAGATAGGTCACATATTCTTTCGCTATTATGGTTGGTTAGATATATGGACTTTACATAGTCATTAAACCAATTCCAAAACAAGGCAAAATTGTATTGGTCTCACACAAAGCGTGACAAATTACTATACAAAAAACATTCATTGGGCAGCAACATATCACATCGCTCGACTGCATCATGTCGGCTTAATGACGGCCGCGCAGGGCCCTGTGCCAGAAAGACAGCTTTGCATTTGAAAGTTGGTGGTTAGAATTTTGGCCCTGTTCAAACTTAGGCCATTTACTCTATCGTGCTTTTTTGGTGGTCTTTTAGTGGATGTTGGCCAATATTAGTTGGTGCATGGTTATTGGAATGCAAAGGTATTTTTTAAAATGTTAATGATAGGTTAGCTTGTGCTAGGGTTTTTGTTAGCGTTTGTGACACTCCAAAAACATATGTTTAAGATCAGTAAGCACTTGAACATGAATATGGTATTTATACTTTAAGTTCCATATTATTTTTGAAAATATGAAAAACAGTTCTCGCGAGAACTTAACGTGAGTGGCTTTTATTATTGTCATGATAAGTGGTTTAAACCAGGGTGGCATAAATTAATTTATGCCAGCCGGTGTAATCCATGGTTTAAACCGGTTTAAACCAGAACGTGGCTTAAATTTGCCAACCCTGCCTTTATGTGCTTGAAATAAGCACCTGATTAGCACCTTGGATGCTTGAACAATAGGGTGGGTCATACTCATGAGAAAAATAATGTTTCCGTATTTTAACGCGGTACTACGATTTTATTATGCGAAATTCAATTCTAAGAAACTTTCTTCAATTACATTTTGGTCACAAATTACTTAAAAGGTCGCAAAAACGAATATGTTTGTTTTTGAAGTTATGAGTAGAAAAGTTTAAGGATAATGCCGACTCTCGCAGGCAGTGTGAGCTTTCGAGCGATCGCGAGCTATCAAGTTCAGCCATGCAGACCCCAAATTCAGGTTGCACGTGCCAGGGTCGTTTCTAGTGCACCTTTGGGGGAGGGGGATCCAGGACATATAATGAGAAAACACAACTTGTTTATAAAAATCGGTCTAAATCTGCCGAAACTGGGTAATATGTGACTGCGTTCAGGGGCATGACCAGATTGCTTCCCCCTGGATCCGTTCCTGGCACGTGCACTTGATAAAATCTGAACGCGAGAAGAAATAGATAAAAGGCGGCGAAATCGCAGTGTTCAGAACCTGAGCTTCGTAAAGCCTAGGTATATCTCTGCATTTAGCAGACTTGATTAAACAAATCGCCTTGCTATAACTATTGTGTTTACTTTCCCGCTCATTCTAACTAGTCACGTCATCCATGCATTCTTAGTTGCTTCATCAGTAACACCGGTACAGGCTTGTGAATTTATTTTGTATGCAAAACTCATCCCTATCTCCCCTACAGGAGCCTATTTTATTTTATAGCTCTCAAGACGAGAAAGGACCTGAGCTCAGGGTTGGTAGATTACCTGGGGAAAGGGAGAGACATGTTGGAGACTGAGCTCCCAACCCTGAGATCTGCTCTTAAGAAAGCGTTGCAGATAAGAGACGAGAAAGTTCTCTCCACTGGAAAGAATCCTAGAAGTGTTAATATGAGTGTGATAATGGACACAGTAGTGAGAGATGTTATCATACTGTGGTCTAAGTCTAACTCACAGTTCATGGCCCCAGTAACAGTGAAATCTCGTGCAATTAAGAAGAGGAAGAGCAACTGATATGGAAAGATGAGGAGATGTTTGTTCCCCCAATTGCAGTGAATATCATTTTTGGATGAGCCCACTCAGTCCCCGACTCCAGATCAGACAACAACAATAATATAACAGACATACTCAAGGATACTGAGCCATGCGACACATGTGCTTCATCTCCGAGCACTAGCACTGATAAGATGAACTATAGCCAATCAAACATAAGTGTCGCCACCGGCAAAAAAGTGGGGGTGGGGCAGCCAAACTTCAACCTGATGCTGACAGAAAACTTTCAACGTCAGGACCAAAAACTGTTCGAATTTGGGCTCTTTGCTGCCTCCCGCAGCGGCTGGATATTAGAATGTCCGGTTTTCTCTCATTTTGACTGAGATCAGGAAATTTTTGGCCAAAAAGTGGGGGCCAGGCCCCCTGGCCCCCCTTTTCCGACGCGTATGCAATCAAACACGCTGCAGCGGCCAGTTTAAGGTTCCAGAACTCTGCTACTCAGACAGCAGTAACATGCTCTGCTTTCCTGAGAGATCTGATGGAAGCTGGGCACGTTTCAAAGAATAAGTCATATGTTGCTCTCGATAAAAATAAAGTTCTCTTTGTTTCTTCCAGAACTCCGCTACTCAGACAGCAGCAACATGCTCTGCCTTCCTGAGAGATCTGATAGAAGCTGGGCACGTTTCAAAGAATAAGTCGTATCTTGCTCTGGATAAAATGAAAGTTTGCTTTCTTTCTTTTTATCGAGAGCAAGATACGACTTATTTTTTGAAACGTGCCCAGTTTCCATCAGGTCTCTCAGAAAGGCAGAGCACGTTACTGCTGTCTGAGTTGCAGAGTTCTGGAACCTTAAACTGGCCGCTGCAGCGTGTTTGATTGGCTATAGTTCTTATCAGTGCTAGTGCTGGGAGACGAAGCACATGTGTCGCATGGCTCAGTATCCTTGAGTATGTCTGTTATATTATTGTTGTTGTCTGATCTGGAGTCGGGGACTGAGTAGGCCCATCCAAAAATGATATTCACTGCACTTGGGGAAAAAACATCTCCTCATCTTGCCAAATTAGTTGCTCTTCCTCTTCTTAATTGCATGAGATTTCACTGTTACTGGGGCCATGAACTGTGAGTTAGACTTAGACCACAGTATGATAACATCTCTCACTACTGTGTCTATTATCACACTCATATCAACACTTCTAGGATCCTTTCCAGTGGAGAGAACTTTCTCATCTCTTAGCTGCAACGCTTTTTTAAGAGCAGATCTCAGGGTTGGGAGCTCAGTGTTCAACATGTCTCTCCCTTTCCCCAGGTAATTTACCAGCAGGTCAGGTCCTTTCTCGTATTGAGAGCTATCAAATAAAATAGGTTCCTGTAGGGGAGATAAGAGGATGAATTTTGCATACAAAATAAATTCACAAGCCTGTACTGGTATTACTGATGAAGCAACTAAGAAAGCATGGATGACGTGACTAGTTAAAATGAGCGGGAAAGTAAACACAATAGTTATAGCATGGCGATTTGTTTAATCAAGTCTGCTAAATTTGCAGATATACCTAAGCTTTACGAAGCTCAGGTTCTGAACACTGTGTGATTTCGCCGCCTTTTATCTATTTCTTCTCGCGTTCAGATTTTATCAAGTGCACGTGTCAGGAACGGATCCAGGGGGAAGCAATCTGGTCATGCCCCTGAAAGCAATCACATATTACCCAGTTTTAGGAGATTTAGACCGCTTTCATGGACAAGTTGTGTTTTCTCATCATATGTCCCGGATCCCCCTCCCCCAAAGGTGCACTAGAAACGACCCTGGCACGTGCAACCTGAATTTGTGGTCTGCATGGCTGAACTTGGTAGCTCGCGATCGCTCGAAAGCTCACACTGCATGCGAGAGTCGGCATTATCCTTAAAGGGAGATACGCGAAAAAAATTTTATTGGCTATATGAAAAGGTTACAAAAAGTTGTTTCAGAAGTCCTATTCTCATTTTTGCGAATTCGGCCTGCAAATGCCTTAAAATTGTTCTCAAAGTCAACATTTCTAGACGACTTTACCGGTACACCTCATATCGATGTATATGACGTACACACGGCTAAGGCTATCAATTTCTCTAAGAATTAGGTCATATCTATCCTAAATAGTGATGTAGAACTTTGGACTACTACAGAAAAAATTACCTTAGAAAAACAACATTCCAAAACTCTTGAAGCAGAAATATAGGGCTTAAAAGAAATCACAATTAACCAATCAGAAGCCTAGGAATTCTCAAACCGGGGTCACGTGACCTATCTGACGCAAAAGTTTTGTCATCCTGGGGCTGAAGCAGAAAATGACTCAAGACCCGTGGTACGAAACCGCTGAAGACTTGAGTAATTGTTTTTCCGTTTTTAGGGCAAACTAATTCATTTTGTAGTTTTTAAAACCTTTTTAAAATTAATTCAAACACAAATACAGGAGAACAGACATTTGTAATAAAAAAACATTACTTTTTAGCTTTAAATAGTTTTCGAAAAGTAAGTGATGGGTATGAGCATGGGTAAGTGATGGCATTTTATCGAAATTGTTAATCTATTTCGATAATAAGTGAGTGGCCTCCCAAAATTTTGGCGAAAATACAAAAATAATTGATAGTTTCATTATCAAGATTTTTCAAATAGCAAGAAACCACAATAATAATTTGTTCGCGTATCTCCCTTTAAACTTCTCTACTCATAACTTCAAAAACACATATGTTCGTTTTTGGGACCTTTTAAGTAATTTGTGACCCAAATGTAATTGAAGAAAGTTTCTTAGAATCGAATTTCGCATAATAAAATCGTAGTACCGAGTTAAAATACGGAAACTTTATTTTTCTCAAGAGTATGACCCACCCTAATGCGCAGTCATTTACTGACTCTGTGCGATATGTCTACTGAAAGATAGACAGTCTTCTTTTCTGGACTTCCTAGGAGTAGTTTTGTAGGCAAAGGATTTTCGTCCCAAGATCAATGACTGAGACATGTTCTATCGTGCAAGTGGACCAGAGGCCGAAGTTGGAGCTGACTCAGTGCTGATGCCAACATCCAGTTCAGGCAACATTCCCGCCAGAAGCGTGACCAAGCTAAAATCTCATTGGTTCCAGGCCACAAATTTCATATGATAGTTTTCAGCGCCAAATTCAGATTTCAGGACATGATTTCACATTTTCCCGCCCGAAGACAATTTGATACTCTCGGTGGAGTTTGGGGAACAGCCTGGTTTTGAAAGGGTTTATAAACCCGTATAATATCAAAGAAGCTAAACTAATTAGGTTAGCTTCTTTGATATTATTGTGGGAGTCAAAGCCCTGCTGACACTGACGGTGGCTTTCGCCTGAATGAACAAGTTTCAGGTGTTGAAGGGTTTTACATTATGGCGCTGTGGTTTTACGCAGCTGTGTCCATAAGATGAGGGTAACCAAAGGGTCTTGCCACAAAGCTCCGTGACTGGTGTTGCAACGTCACACACGGCGGCGGGCATTCCCCGCACCTCGTAACACGCATCAGTGTTTGAAATACATCCGTTTACGCTGCGTCACCGGTCTTCCTATCCCTCTTATCACAGCCCACCCGTGTACCAGGCTTTGTCGTAGGCTTTTCCGAATGCCTGAAGGATGTGCTGAAAATATTACTTAGACCCACAGCTGACGGGAGATCCGATCACACTAGCGTGCAATTCCTCATGTAGATGTTTGCGGGCCTGTACAACAGCATGTGATCACACCTGGGTCAAATTAAAAAGGAACCTGTGTGTGCAGTCGATCCAAAATACACCCAACCATATCCGAAATGTGAAAATTTGGCTCCTAGATGGCACCCCCAGACCTTCAAATGTCAAAATATTCCTATTTGGGCGTACTGAGTCCGAGGCATCAAAATGTGGCTACAAGCCTGCCAATTCAAAGTCGGGCGTTTGGCGCACCCTGATGTTCCCTCACGATCGTTTCCGCCGGAGAGCTGGGGGTTCCAGCAGAAATCTATGCTTTGAACGGCGAGTACGGGTGTCAGTTCAGGGCTGATTTCTAGGCAATGGCCTGAATTGATTGAAACAGCATGATTGTGCTGGTGAGGCGAATATGAGAGGTATCCGCTTCAGAAATGTGTCAAAAATAATGATTTCCTAAACGCGGAACGTCCTTGAACTACGTGCAGTACAGACAAGGATCGGCACTAATTCCAACTTCTATTTCGTTCTTTTCACGATTCATCTTGCCTTTTCCCACTTTCCAGACGCACAGACCACACTCGATATAATACAATGTAATTCGGTATATTTCTGCTGGCCTGCCTGGCAGTGCGCTTGCTCCTCCCCAGCCATTGTTACGCAGCCGCGCCGGATCGTGCGTTTATCTGGAGCATTCTAATATGTTTCATCGTCGCTCCACCTTTGCAGCGTCCGTTCCCACCAAACCGCATCCCTTACTGACGCTGGGACCAGTGCACCGCCGTACTTGTCGGAACGTGAACCAGCGGGCGCGGCACCTCGCAGCGGAGGAGGGGCCCCGCCGCAGCCTATGCCGCCGCCGCCGTGGAGCCGACGTGGAGCCGCCAGTTGACCGCCGACCACCGTTCGACTCCGTCGCGCCGCCGTGCTGCGCGACGCGTTTGCAGCCGTGGTCGGCCGTGCTCCGGGAGACTGCAGACCGTGCGCACGTGCGGATCGTTACAGAAGATGATGTGCCTCCGCCCGGGACCTATATGTGGTGAGTTCAAAGTGAATGGAGAGAGGGGTCCAGAGCGACTTTCAGCTGGTTCAAATCAAATTAATACACGGAGATTCAACCCTCCCGTGGGTGGGGGTGGGGGAAAGGGTGTTTGAACGCCGCTCGGCCTTAGCAAAGGTGCCAGAAGATGTCGGGGATATGCGCCACCGTTCTTGGTGTACCTTTTCTTGATCAATTAAGCAACTATTCCCAAAATTTTTGGTTTGGATCAAAGGTAACCATGCCAGGTCAAACAGACGATCCAGGATAGCCAATTGGTGGAGGCCCATTCCCGGGGAGGGTATTTTTGTCGAAAAAACCTATCAGGAGGGCGCAAAACCCCATCGATGCGAGCCACTTTTCGCATCCTGGAGGAAGGGGGAGGGTGGTGGGAAGCGATCTTTCAGGGGACACCATCGACCTTTCAGAGGGCGCCGAATGTCGATCGGGGGGGGCACCTGCCCCCGTTTTGCCAATGCAACCGCCTATGGGGTCAAGTGACCTCTATTTCTAAAAAGGTATGGAGTGACGCCAGTAAGAATAATAACATCTATTCACCTGAGCTTCGTATCACCTATTGGCCCGCCAAGCACCGTAAGTTGTAACGGGATTGTTTATGACCGAGGGTCAGATTCGGGTCATGACCTGGTTGGAGAAACAGGGGAAATAAATGGGTGCTGTATAACCATACTGGTTGGCGCGTCCTTAAACTCAAATAACAAACAAACATGGGAAATGAGCAAAATGGCTCTATTTCTGTACATACTGCTCAGAACTCAGATGTTGATGAGATTTTCATGGCCTGCTTCTTCGAATCCTCGATGCAAAATGGAGCAGTCACTTGATGATTATATATTCGGGCACCGCCCTTCATCAGAATCTTCATTGAATAATGAGTGACAACACAGACTCTTATTCATAGCGTGAGCTGTAACCTCGAACTGAGTTTCAACAGGCATCGGCAGGATTGGATTTCAGGCTTGCAAATTCGTGGATTCTGCATGAAGCTTGATGATTTGTAATCATTCTTATGATGATAATTTTGGATTGGATTTAAATCTTGTTTATAAAGAGGATTGCGGGTCTTGCTTGAAATTCGTCTTTGAAGAATGCGCTTTGTACGCTTACCTACACTTCTTGTGCCCTGATCCTACTGGAGCTTAAGCTTCTCCTTGGTTGAACATTTTCTTCAAACACAGCATTTTGTTTTTGGATTCTTCAGTTATTCTATTCTACGACGACAACGACGTGGTGGTTGTAGTGGAGAGGTAATAATAATTGTTGTCGATGAGTAGTTTCTGAGATGTGTTGAATTTATTTTTCAGTCAGTTCCAGCAGTTTAAATGCTTAAACCAATGCCAGAGATAGGATTCTGCTTAATTTTTCGTGTATGTGTTACTTGTACCTAGGGATTTTTTTCTGACCGGATGGGCCTTTAACTCTCGCCTCGGTGGGGGGAGGGGGTCGTTTCAACACTCCCCTCCGGTTTTTCCGGCGGCACGAAAAAACGGCGGTGCCAAGCGCCGAAGTGCGAACTACCGCCGTACTAAGCACACCTTATTCGCTTATTCTTGCTCAATTCCGCAACTTCCCTAAAAAATTAAGGTTGGGCCATCTCAGGTCAGGCTCCCAGTGCAGGTCAAGTGACCTCAACTCCAAAAATGTTTAAGGTGGCATAAGTAAGAAATGGGTGAATCTATCGGATGCAAGCTTATACCACATAATGGGCCCACCGAGTACTACAAAACGTATTCCGGGATTTTTCCTATCGACGACCTAGGTTCAGGTACGGATAATCAGCTCTCCATTGGAAATGCAAGGAAAGATAGGAATTTGACTGTATTTGTGTAGATTCAGCTACGAATACCTTCATATTCTCCAAATCATGGTATCCTGGGGCCCCTTTCTAGTTTCATGTTGCAATTTTTACCTGTGACCTTTGAGAGGTCATCCGGGGCTACTTATAGGTCATCCGGGGCTACTTAACACGCGCATTAACGGGGGTGGGTATCCGCCCCCCCTCGGGTTTTTCGAAGATAGTAGAAAGACGGCGGCGCGTACGCGCCGCCGTACTTGGTATACCTATTTCCTCATCATTTTTACAACTTCTGTGAAAATTTTAAGGTTAGGTCATCTCAGGTCAGGTCACCAGTACAGGTCAAGTGACCCGACCTCAAAAAAGTTTAAGATAGCATAAGTCGGAGCAGGGTGAACTTATCCGATTGAAACTCATATCACATAATGGCCTCACCGAGTTCTCTATAATATGTTCCGGTACTTTTGATATCGATGACCTAAGGTCAGGTACGAGGCATGACCTCTCCATTGGAAATACATGGGAAAAATGGTTTTTACGGAATAACTCAGTAACGGATGGTGATAGAGCATTTATTTTAGCTGCATTAGACTTGCCTGGGCTTTGCGGTTCTAATGATATGCATTTTATACAATTTGATTCTGACCTGACCTCAGGTCAGGTCAAATCCTTGATTTGACCTAACAAGGTCAAATTATATATCATTCGATTCGGCTTGCTAAGAGGATTCATACAGTTTAAGTTGTTTTGCTGTATCTTTACTTGTTCAGATTTAATGGCCGAAAAACTGAATTTACATGTTATCCCTATCACGGGCATGTTTTGACCTCTCGTGACCTTAAATGTGACCTGACAAAAAAATGGTTCCAATGTTTTCGATGGAGAAGTGGATGGGCAGCCCAACGCCGTTTACCGTTTTTCGCTACCTACCGTGGTTCTTGAGATCTTAGGGGGCGGGTACCCGCTCCCCCCGTCAATGCGAAGGTGGCTCAGACCCCCGTCAATGCGCGTGTTAAGCAGGTTTCAGACTTGGGTCAATAACTTTGCAGGAAATGATAGTGAAACATTTATTTTGATGGTATTACGTTTGGATTGCTATTGCGAGTCGATTGATATGGATATTGACTATGCTGGGCTGGACAGTGACCTCGACCTGACCTTAGTTAAGGTCAATGTTATGTTTTGACCTAGTTTAGTCATATACATAATTTGATTCGCCGTAATGAGAGGAAGCGAATGTTACCTAAAAATTATTCTCACTACTCTGTCAGACACTAGGACCCGGAAACTCTTCTCTAACATGCCACCTTTTTGACCTGTCGTGACCTCAATGTTGACCCGAGCCAAAAGTGACGGATTTAATTTTTTCCATGAATTTGTTTGAGCTGTCCTACAGCGCTCGCATTTTTACGCTATCTCGCATAAGAGCAAAGTTTGAGGGGGCAGGGCATTTTTAAGGAAAATTCAGTGAGGGGCATTTCTTGTGCTGGCCATTATAGTGTCTTCAAAGGGTCAAGACCCCATTTTGAGGGGGTTTAATAAAACTTAGACACGTTAGTGTTGAAAAAGTGTTTCTCAATTTTATAGTTATTCCAAGTCTAGAGATTATAGATGCTGCCCAGGGCTGCCAAGTTTTTTTCAGCGGACAAGGTCAAACCCAGTTAGAAAAAGGGCCAAGAGGGGCAAAATTTTATTTACACTAGAATAGACAAACAAACACCACAAAAGCCAGATTTGAGGCTAAAACGACCTCTAGCGGTAGTTATAAAACCACAGAAACAGCAACTTATATCACTGTTTAAAACTAATTGTTGACAGTTTGATATCGACTTGACGTAATATTTTTAGCACGCTACCCATCTAATAGGAAGCCAGGGGTGCCCTTCCAACCCTGTGTGGCCATCGAATGATTTTATCCACATAACCACAACATTTTTGGGATCATCAATCACCCCCGCCCCACTTTTTGATAATAATTTTTGGGGCTTATCGACGCACCAACTGCCAGGGTCATATGGCGTCGCCAAATCTTTCCTGTTGGAAGGTTTTTCGGAGCCAGCTTGCTCCTTATTCAGGGAAGCCGCCGGGCCTTGAATCCGGCGGCTGCGTGGAAGCCAGCTACGCTGACCACTCCATTACCGCCCCCACTTTTTGACCAACAATTCCCTGATCTCAGTCAAAATGGAAGTAAACTGAAAATGTGTATAACCAGCCGATCCGGAAGGCAACGAGGAACCCAAATTCGAAAAGTTTTTGGTACTAACGTGGAAAGTTTGCTGTCAGCATTAAGTTGAAGATTGGCTGGCCCCCTCACTTCTTTGCCGGTGGCGACGCTTATGTATGCTACCACCACAATAATAAATAAAAAGCTAAGGACTTCATACCGCCACACCAGCAACCAGGCTTACGCACTTTGACTACACTGTGTCCCAGGGCATTTTTTTAAGGAAATGTCAGTGGGGGGGCATTTCTTGTGCTGGCCATGATGTGTCTTCAGGGGATCAACATCTCATTTGGGGGGGCGTTAATAAGACCTAGAAGCGCTAGTGTTAAAGCAATTTTGCCCAATTTTTGTGTCTTTCCATCTTCTAGAGATTATAGATGCTGCCCAGGGCTGCCAAGTTTTTAAGCAGAAAAGGGCCAAACCGAGTTAGAAGCAGGGCCAAAGGGACCAAATTTTATTCTCACTAAATCAGCAAAATACATATCACAGAGGTCAGATTTGAGACTAAAACGACCCTTCACAGTGATCATAAGGTCACAGAAGTACAACTTTTGTTTACAACTTTGTAAGGATAGCGGATAAACGGCGGCGCTGCGCCGCCGTATCTTTCATATCTCTTCCTTGATCAATTCCGCATCTTTAAAAAGTCAAGTTTGGTCATGTTAGGTCAGGTCATCAGGCCAAGGCAAGTGACTTCATCTAAAAAATTAGGATTGCATTTATGCAATAAGTAAAGTAAAGTTAAGTTACTTATAAGTAAGAACACGTTTAACCTAGCAATCCGGCACTTAAAAACCATTATAGGCCTACCGGGTGCTGCAACATATATTCCGGGTTTTATGAAATCGGTGATATACCTAGTTTCATTTACGGGCGACCTCTTCAATGGAAATGCATGGCAAAAACTGTAAATAGCTATATTTTGGCTCATATTGCTTAACCCTCGTCCTTCGGGGGCCGTTTCGACGCCCCTCGTTATTTTTCGCGATGATACAAAAAGTTTCGTTTAGCCCAATGGTGCGTGGAAATTGTATAACAAAATTACTTTGACACATCTTGACCAAATCTTAAGTAAATGTCATGTCGGGTCACCGAGTCATGACGTCATTTCTATGCCCATGTACGGTCATTTTGATCCTAAAAATAAATCTAAAAAATTGGGCGTTACTCGGCTTCTAGAAGAGCTAGATAAGGTTTCCGAACAGGATTCGAAGGCTCCTGAAAGAAAATTTGGAATACGTCATCTATTTTGAGGTCAAGTCCATAACGAAGGCACCAGGGGTCTCCAAAGGTCAGCAAAGTTTACCGTTTATAAGCTCTTGTTGGCTATACTCATGGACGGGACAAGATGCAGCAATGAATTTGCTATCATAGTGACGAGCGTCACCCAAGGATTCGATGGTATGAGCCCTCACTTCGACCTTGACCTAAGGTTATGTTAGGTGGTCTAAAGCCAAGGTCACGCGTGACCTTGCAAGGTTATGCCGCATATTGTGGAACTCCTTGGGTCACGACAAACACATTGAAACCTTGGTTCTAGGTCTATTGATTCCCGAATCATAAGGGATTTTCTAAGTGTGTCAAAATTTCACCATTTTGTGACCTCACGAGGTTACTAGTTAACCTAGGGTAAACATAATTGTACACTGTCGGAGAGTTCAGGTCTCGGGCAACAGGCTGCGCTTTACCACGTCTTTCCACCTTTCTTAGTTTTCAAACGGATGGGGGTCGAATCGATCCCCCGGTAGGGGTGAGGGAGTAAAATACCTCCAGTAGGGCAAGGGTTAAAATAGCTTCCTGTTCTCGTAATGTAAGTATATTGGGCCACCCCAAAGGTCCAACTTGACATGTTTGTTCTATGATCTATGTAAGGTCATTTGGGACTATTAAAGCCTTCTTCAGACATGGGTTCGCAGGAAACCCGGACAACTTCGCTGGACAACTTGGCGGGAAATGTTAACAGAGATTTCGCTTTGGCACCATTTCGCTTAGCTTGTCATTACGAGTCGATTGGTATGCACATCGATTATGTCAGACAAGATAATGCTCTTCACCTGACCTTTGGTTAGGTCATTCTTAGATTTTGACACAGCATGTTCATACAATACATAATTTGATTCGCCGTAACGAGAGGATTCACCTACATTATGGCTCTAGCTTAACGAAGTTTTCGACCTCAGTTTGGCTATTAACCCGCGCCCGGGTGGGCCTCCGGCCACCTTAGGCCTGGTGGGTGGGTGGGGGGGTTTGAACTCCTGCCCCCTCGAACTCGGCCCCTACGCGGCATGGCGCAAAACACGAAGGCTGGTGGATAGCTCACAGAAATTCATGAAGAAACTATATCAGTAAGTGTTTGGTTCAGGTCAATATTGAGGTCATGACAGGTCAAAGAAGGTGGCATTTTGAGTAAATTTTTTCGGCTCTAGCGTCGGAAAGAGTTGAGTTTTAGAACCATTTTCTAGGCACCATTCGCTTCCTCTCATCACGGCGAATCGAATGATGTATAATATGATCATACTAGGTCAAAACACAAAAATTACTTGACCTCAGGTCAGGTCAAAGTCATTTTTATCTAGCCTAGTCAATATGCATATCAATCGACATGCAATAGCAATCCAAGCGCAATGGTAACAAAATAAAAGTTGTACCATCATTTCATGCAAAGTTATTGACCTAATTCTGAAAACTGCTTAAGTAGCCCAGATGACCTCTCAGCGGTCACTGGTCAAAAATTGCAGCATAAACCTGAACAGGGGCCCAGGATACTGCGATTTTGAGAATATGAAGGTATTCTCAGGTACATCTACACAAATACAGCCCAATTTCTGTTTCCCCATGTATTTCCAATAGAGAGGTCATGCCGTACTTGACCTTAGGTCATCGATATGGAAAATCATTTTGGCGGCGCCGCCGTTTTCGTGCCGATAAACCTGAAGGGGGTGTTCAAACACCCCCACCCCGGGGCGAGGGTTAAATAAGTGTTCAAAGCTTTGTTAGTCCAAGAACAATGTAGCACCATAGATAAGGTTTAAATGGTGGTAAACTGCAAACAATAACACTAAATAGGTAGCCGTTTGTCGGCGCGCTAGTTTAAAAAGACACCAAAAACTCCTGGTTTAGCCACGTTTGCAGCTTTTCGAGTTGTGACCTTTGATGAGCAGGAAGCTAACACGTGCCCCGCTGGGATCCCTGGCATGACGCACCCCGCTGGGGGCGTATTTCGCCCCTCCTCCGTATCTCATTTCCCAGGAAAGCTAAAGAAAAATTACGAACGGCGTTCGAAGCTCCTGACGTGGCGAAGAGAAATTACACGAAGTATTCTTATGTCAGGACAGTATTGAGGTCAGCATAGGTCAAAGAATATTCCATAGGCTTACAGCAGGGCAGTGCACGTTTCCCCCTCTAGATATTTATTCAGTGGAGTTAGAGCAAATATTTACACAACATTGGATTCCTCTCATCGTGGTGAATCGAATAATGCACTCGTATAATATGACTTTGCTAGGTAAAAATGTGAAAATGACCTGACATCGAGCTAGGTCAGGGTCACAGGGTGACCTGGTACTAACATTTTGCATATCAATCGACTCCCTGCGACAATATAAGCAAAATGCAAGCAAAATGGGAGCTTTATCTCAATTCAGTGAGAAGTTATGGACAAAACAATCACTGTATGCTCCTGTGACCTGACATGACCCTTGAGAGGTCAAATGATAAAAAATCAACTTTAAGGTCAATATCGTGGTAAGAGTACACGGTTTGAGAATTTTCAGTTTTATCCATCCAGTATTTACTGAAAACGAGACCTTTCAATTTTTCACCGTAGACTTATAATATGGTGACCAAAAAATTGACCCCATCTTAGGTCAATGATATAAAAATTCTGAGATGTCAGATTTGTAGACCCTAATGACCTCATCATATTGTGAAAGTTTCAAACTGATCGGTGGGCACATGTTCCTTAGGCGCCACTTCAAACTTGTGATTTTAGGTTTTGAGGTTGGGTCACTTGACCGTGGATAGCTCCTTGACCTGACACGACTTGGCCTAGAAAATTCAGAGGCGTAAAATTGATCAGGGATAAGGTACTGTAAGTTTCGTTGATCTGCGTCTCTTTGTCTTTCGCCTTATCCGGGGAAAACCAGGAGGGGAGGGGGTGAATTTGCCCCCCCAGCGGTTTGCGTGTTAAAGCATCCGCACAGGAACTATTTTGAACTTGTGGGAAAGGGTCTTCGACTTCGGTGGGGCCGAAGGTAACTCGGCTTATGGTTTGATTTGTTGCTGAAAACAAGGTACGGGAACGGCTGGAAAATGGTGGGCACTGCCCCCATAGTCCGAAAGTTTTTTTTACCACGGTTCTTGGGCGCATCTCTTAAAGTATGTTAAGACGCGCCCCGCTGAGGTCCCTGGCATGACGCGCCCCGATAGGGGCGAATTTCGCCCCCCTCCGTATCTCATTTCCCAAGAAAGCTAAAGAAATATTACGGACGGAGTTTGAAAGCTCTTGACGAGACGAAGAGAAATTATAAGAAGCATTTTTATGTCAGGTCAATATTGAGGTCAGCATAGACAAATAAGGTCCCATAGGCTTACAACAGGGCAGTGTACGTTTCCCCTCTAGATTTTTTATCAGCGGAGCTAGACCACATATTTATGCATCATTGGATTCCTCTCATTGTGGCAAATCGAATGATGTATAATATGACCTTCCTAGGTCAAACTGTGAAAAGGACCTGACATCGAGCTAGGTCAAGGTCACAGGGTAACCTGGTATGGTCATATTGCATATCAATCGACGCCTCGTGACAATACAAGCACATTGAAAGCAAAATGGGAGATTTATCCCAATTCAGTGAGAAGTTATTGGCAAAACAATCACTGTATGCTCCTGTGACCTGACATGACCTTTGAGAGGTCAGATGGTCCAAAACTCCGCTTTATGGTCAAGATCGTGGTAAGAATACACCGTTTGAGTATTTTCAGCTTTATATATCCCGGATTTACCAAAAACGAACCCTTTCTATTTTCTCCATAGACTTAACATGGGGTGACCAAGAAATTGACCCCACCTTCGGTCAACAATATCAAAATCCCGAGATAGCAGATTTGTAGGCCCTTAATAGCCTCATCATATTGTGAGAGTTTCAAACTGATCGGTTGGCTGATGCTCCTTAGGCGCCGCATCAAACTCGTAATTTTAGGTTTTGAGGTCTGGTCGCTTGACCTTGGATAGCTCCTTGACCTGACTTGCCCTAAAAAATTTGATGAGTTGCGTAGAATTGATCAGGGATAAGGTACTGTAAGTTTCGTTGCTCTGCGTCTCTTGGTTTTTGCGTTATCCGTGGAAAACCAGGAGGGGGCGAATTTCCCCTCTCCCTCACTCTCCCCCAGCGGGGAGTGTGTTAAGTCACTGGCTGATCCAGGGGGATGGCATTTGGGCCATACTCCCCCAAACGCTCAAACCAGGGGGCCAAACTATGTTTTTGATCGGAGGGGGAACAGTGTGGAGTGCAAATAAAGCAAGAAAGAAGTCATTAGAGATGTTTCGACAAAAGTGTTAGCTAGTTAGTTAAGGGCTTTTTATAAGGCGTTCTGTGCAAAGCACCTTTGCCCGCATCTTAAGTGTGGGAGAATTTTGTGGGAGGGGTGTTTACTTTAATGTTGCAGAACAAAGGTGTAAGGACAAAAGTGTAAGGTTTTTACCCCTTTTTACGTTTTGCATCCCCTAACACTGCCAGTAAAATGTTATGGTTTGGCTAGGAAAAAGCACCCCTAAAGATTTTCACAAAGTTACACCCCTGATAGCTTAATAGGTACCGTGTATACCCTTCCTGTTTGAAAATTTTGTTTTAGGCCAAAATACGCTTATCTGCACTATTTTTTATTCAAAATTTAAAAATTGTGTTTTTTTAGACTATATATTGTACTTGAACTCATAGAGGGATCCAGGATTGCTGATCGGGGGGGGCGCCATCCGGCCCAAAGGGCCTCACTTTTGATCGGCATCACCTACAGGACGTACAAAATCCTATCGGTGGGCGCCGATTTTCGCATCCTGTGGGGAGTGGGTTGGGAAGCGACATTTCAGGGGGCGCCATCGACCTTGCGAGGGGGCGCCATCGATCTTTCAGAGGGCGCCGAGGGTCGATCGGGGTTGGGGGCACGTGCCTCCTTTTGTCCCCTGGATCTGTGTATGCTTGAGCTATGTTTGAGTAGCGATTGGGCCCGGCATTTAACCCTCGCCCCGGTGGCGGGTGTTTAAACACCCTCCCTCGGGTTTTTTTCCGGCGGCACGAAAAAACAGCGGCGCTTTGCGCCACCTTACTTGGCGCACTTTATTCTTGATCAATTCCGCAACTTTCCCCAAAATATTAAGGTTGGGTCATCTCAGGTCAGGTTACCAGTGCAGGTCAAGTGACCTAACCTCCAAAAATGTTTAAGGTAGCATAAGTAAGAAATTGGTGAACCTATCGGATTGGTACTTAAACCACTAATGACCCCACCGAGTACTACAAAACATATTCCGGGATTTTTCATATTGATGACCTAGGACCAGGTATGGATCATCACCTCTCCATTGGAAATGCAAGGGAAAATAGGAATTTGGTATTATTTGTGTAGATACAACTGAGAATACCTTCATATTATCCAAATCTTAGTATCCTGCGTCCCTTTCTAGGTTCATGTTGCAGTTTTTGAACTGAGACCTCTGAGAGGTCATCTGGAGCCAGTTAAGCAGTTTTCAGACTTAGTCAATAATTTCGCATGAAATGATGATACAGCCTTTATTTTGATACCATTGCGTTCGTATTTCTATTGCGAGTCGATTGATATGCATATTGACGATGCTAGGTAAAAAAGTAACCTTGACCTGGCCTGAGGTCAGGCAATTTTTTTGTTTTGACCTACTATGATCATATTATACATCATTCGATTCTCCGTGACGAGAGAAAGTAAATGGTGCCTGAAATGATTATAACTTAACTCTGTCAGACGCTAGAGCCCAAAAACTCTACTCAAAATGCCACCTTCTTTAACCTGTCATGACCTCCATATTCACCTGGTCCAAAGGTGACTGATAAAGTTTCTTCATGAATTTGTATGAGCTTTGCACCAGCGTTGGCGTTTTTCGCTATCCCGCATAGGGGCCGAGTTCGAGTTCTGGTGTGTGGGGGTTTTTAACCCCCCCACAAGGGCGAAGGTGGCTCGGTGGCCCACCGGGGCACGGGTTAAGCCTCAGTCCCGACTCGAGTCCCGCCGCTACCAGTTCGGGTCCCGACGCCGGGACCACGGGACTGAAAAGTTTCACATCTAGTTCTGAACTCGGCTTCTGTGATTTCTTCCATGAACTGGTTTATTATGGTTGGTTTGTACTTCTTAGCCAGTCTTTGTATAATGCTGGGTGTGTTTCAGCGCCTCTTCTAACTTCCTCCAACCTCCTCCCAGAAGAGTAGAATACCCTGATCTAGTTTTCTATTGGATGGTACAGTTTAAAAGAGACTTATACCTCTTCTGGATCAGTTTGGAGGAAGTTAGAGGAGGCGCTGGAACAATAAGCGTCGTCACCGGCGAAAAAGTGAGGGGGCCAGCCAAACTTCAATCTGATGCTGACAACAAACTTTCCACGTTAGTACCAACAACTTTTTTAATTAGGGCTCCTCGTTACCTACCGCAGGGCTGGTTGTAAGAATGACCGGTTTCCTCCCATTTTGACTGAGATCTGGAAATTTTTGGGCAAAAAGTGAGGGCAGCAGGCCCCTGTTCTCCCCTCCTTTTCCGACGCTTATGCCCGTGTCGTGCATGTTGGCTTTTCGATTTTTGCGCTGTTTTTTAGTTGATATCCTGGCAAGATTCGGAGTCGATCGGTGTCGTCCTCTTTGAGGCCGAGGCGTTTGGCAATACAACTGATGATATGCTCCTATTTGGTCCTGGATGTGGTCGTCTGGTCCTGTGTAGGAGCTGGTGGAATCTTCGCGGCCGTCTTGATGGACGACGAGGCATGCCCAGTGGGTTCCGGCGAACTCGTTGCGAACATCAAATGCATAGGTTCTCTGGTAAATCAGGGTCAGTGGCAGCGGAAGGTCCGTATGTAAGGACGGATACCACGGGCTTTCCGGTCAACCATTTGTTTCTAGTCAAAGCCATGGGGTTAGTGTTAACTTTCGTCATTTAGGGGGACACGGTGCTCCCAGCTCCGCCGCCTATGATGAGGGTGTTTCCGTTCTTGCTCGTCGGTTGGAAGGTAACTGGCGGTCCCAGAAGGGGGGGTATGTCATGCGCAGGTCTTTCCTGAAAAGAGGTGTTGAGTTAGCTTTGGGGTTTTTGGTCCTGGTGATGAGGAGCCTATGTCTTGGGCTTTTTATTGCTGACGATAGAAGTAGGTTACGTTAGTATTCAAGTCGGAAAGTCCGGCGGAGCTCATCAGCTCACCTGGTTTTGGTTTGAGGAGTTGATACTGTCCATTAGATGTCGCTACAGTGACCAGTACACGAATGACTTGCTTATCCTACATCAACAAGTTTTTTTATGATATATCAGTTCAGCTAGTGGCGGGTCCAAGGGGTACTAGGGGCTCAAGCCCCTCGAAATGTCTGAGCCCCCAGGCGAGGGGCTGCCGCGAGGTACCGTCGGGTGAAGCTCGAGTTTCATAGCCTCCCCCCAATGAATTCCTGGATCCGCCACTGAGTTCAGCAATGGACACATATTTCCTGCATCTATCATATGTATCTGTTTTCCAAGTCTCAGCTCCGATAGCGGAAACTTGGCTGCGCAATCGACGTGCGTCGGGTGCCATTGTGGATATTCCGCTGTCAAATCTGGTACGCAAACCTAGTAGGTACTTGTTCAAACCAAGGTTCAAGTTCAAAGTTGGAAATGGCAGCACTACAACGCCATTTTGTAAGGCGTTGTTGACGCAGTAGCGTAAGTTTGTAATGGTGTGGCAGCTAATATTTCGTTTGTTTAGAATATTTGATATTATTAGCAATGACGTTTCGCTGGGCTTATTTGTTGGGTGGCTTTTCATAGTCGATTTAGGGCCATTCGTGCCGGTAAGATGGAGAACGAAAGACCTTCGTGCACTGTGCGGCAATCGCAGTGATGTTATGTTTATTGCTATTTAATTATGGTTTTTCAGCAATTGTATTTCAACTCGGATTTCTTTATTTCCTGACTGTGTTCCATCTAAGTTTTATGGTTGTGTTTAGTGTGCAATGGGTCCTCGTGAACAGGCAACTGAACTGGGCACTGGCTTCCCTCACACTGACTTTGTGTCCGTGACGAAAATGTGGTCCAAATTGATCTGATAAGGATTCACTAGTCATTGAATCCATCATGTCTATTTGTGTCTTATTTGTGTGGGTCTGGATACAAACAATGTTTACACAAAATGCTTGCTTTGTGTGGCTGTTATAGTATTCATCAGAATGGGTTTTTGGCAAACTATTTTCATTTTGGAGTGAATACAGTAATACAATTTATTTATAATGCCTCACCTTTATGTCTTGGAGTGCCCCTCTGAGAAATTCTGGTGCATCACGTACAAGAAAATATAATGGCTGATGTGGGTAAATAGTTTTTGGTGATCTTCAATTTGTAATGGGAAAACTTATAAAAAATGTATGTATGAGAAAAATTAGATGTAATGCATAGTATTTCAGTTACCTATAAGCATAAAATGATACAGATATGGATGATGATTATCTTGGATGATAATCAAAATATGATTGAATGGTAATAGAAAAGATTACAGCTAGAAGTCCCATCCTGTTTTCTGCTTCATCTAATACCATTTTGCAAAGTATGGCATTTTGTACGAGATCTCATCGGTGCAAGTGCCCTTGGAGGTAGGAGCAAGTGGTGTGAATTTTATCAACCTGGTGCGAATTTGTGAGACTGGTGCAAGGAAGGTGACACTGAAAACCAATCAAATGATAACTGAATGGTTATAAAGACACAGGAGGGGGCCTTAGAAAAAGTCCTTAACTAACTAGCTAATAAGAGAGACATTGCATTGTGTGGGTAGGAATGGTCTTGTTTTTTCTGTGGTAATATGACAGGTTGGTGCAAATTTTTGGTTTGGTTATGACAGGTTGGTGCAAATTTTTGGTGGATGGTGGTGCACAAATTTTAGATGGCTGGTGCGGCTCGTCTGGCCTGCTGCCATACTTTGCAGACTGGATCTAAGATTGTATTACTGGTGAGGTGTAGTTGCTGAGCAGTAATGCAAGATGGAGGACTTGACCTGAATTGATAATTCATCCCAGCATGATATAACCAGATGTAACATAACTTAACCTTTCACCTTCTGACCTTAACATGGTATTGCTTTACATCATAACAAAATGGAGTGATGTTTTCTTGGGTTGGGGCTAGTGTGAGACAGGTGACATGGTTGGTTCAGGCTCTCAGAGCAGCAATGCAACATCTTTTTCTTTTGGATTTACTGGTGCACATATTGCTAAGTGTTTAACAACATGTTCTGTTATCCCTTGCTTTTGCAGTGCTCTTTGTATTGATATATTGAAGTATGGAGAAGACTGGTTGTTTCAGTGGTGTACTGTTTTCATAGAAAAGTATATATGTGTATGTATATATATATATATATATATATATATATATATATATATATATATATATATATATATATATATATATATATATATATATTATTATTTTTGTTTTGTATATTGGTGTAGTTATAAATAGATATTGGGGTAGTTTGGGTTCTTGATTGCAAATGACAGCATATCTGGCATTGATGAGTTTTTGGAATGCCAATGCAGATATGCAGTCATTTTCAATCAAGAATATATATATATATATATATATATATATATATATATATATCAATATCAATATCAATATCAATATATATCAATATTACCAAGAGTGGGCACTACTTTCTGAACACTATAACACAGACTGTGCTATAGTACTGTGGTATACTTGATATCTCTGTGGGGGGGATGAGGCAGCTTAGTGGATAGCACCCGTGTCTTCTAAGCCACATTCCGGGTTCAAGTCTCGGCGGAGCCTCTGAATAAGTCTATCTAATCCCCAAAATCCCTTCCAACAGGGTGAGAGTTAGCGACGCCGTATGACCCTGGCAGTTGGTGCGTCGTTAAACCCCAACAATTATATATCTCTGTGGTGTATCCCAATGAATATATTGACACGGGTTGCATTTTTGCCATGGAAACTAAGCCAGATAGGAAATTATGAAGCCAGGAGCTTTATAAGCACAACATTATTATTTTTCCCTATTAAAGACTAGTGTTTTCCTAGCAGGGGTAAGAAACGTCACTGTGGTTACATCTTGTATTGCCTTCAGTGATGGAGTAAATAATAAGTCCTTGGAAGGTCTGCTGTAGATAGGGTGCTATAAACTACAAAGTGTTGTGGGAATGACCTAGGACCCTAAAAAGATTATAAAACAGAAGACAGAAAAATCACTAAATTATGTAAAACCCAACAAAACTAAAATCTGAAAACAAGATAAAGGCAGTCTATAAAGCCAAAGTCCAAAAACTAAAATGTCTAAACCCTAAAAAGTAAAAAAGGCTAGGTCAGGGTAAAGATAAAGAAAGAAAAGAACATGGGATGAGGTTGCGTTTCGGTCGTTGACCGTCGTCGGGCGAGAGCAGTGCTCTCCTCGCTTCTTGACCGTCATCAGGCTGGGAGTGCACTCCTTGCCTGATGACGGTCAAGGACCGAAACATTGCATTTACCTCATCCCATGCTTTTTTCTTTATCTTTACCTCAACTTAGCCTTTTTTACTTCTTAGGTTTATACGTTTTAGTTTCTGGACTTTGGCTTTTTAGGCTGCCTTCGTCTTGTTTTCAGACTTTAGCTTTTTTGGGTTTAGATCTTTTAGCGCTTTTTCTGTCGACTTTTTTCATCTTTTTAGGGTCCTAGGTCATTCCCACAACAATCTTGCATTGCATTTAATTAAAGATCCCATGACCAAGTATTGAAAATGGGGAAACTAAGAAAGGGGACAAGCATCTGCATAAATGAGCCTGCCCTTTATACCAACTAAAAGTAGACTTACACAATGCTGATTTCATGCTTCAATGCTGCTGGTTTAAACCAAGGTACCCTTTCCTCTCCCCAAAAAGCTTGAACAAAGTTTTGGCATCCTTGGTGTCAGCATTTGGTAGTGGTGTGCAGGATAGCATTGCCACATTTATTAGCCTGCTGGTTTGTGCTTGTGGCTGAGATACACATTGTCCTGCTTTTTCAGTCAGTAGCTGTGTGATGGATGAAGGACAGCACCAGCCTGCCGTGGTTGCTCTTTCAGCCAGCAGAGCGCCGGGCGGCCTGCAGTCGGTGGACGCGCTCCGTAAGTGGGACATACACGGCGCTAGACCCGCCCCACCACAAACAGTGGTGTAGGAGGCACCAAGGTGTTACACACCTCAATGTGGGTTATCACAGACATAATGTGATATAGGTGAACACACAGAAAGTTATTTAGTTATATTTAATTTACAAACGTTTCACTGTTGTACAGCTTTATCAATGTAATACCAAATTATAAAAATATCAATATCAAATTACAAAGTTCAGACACAGCAGGACACAATATTTCAAACTGATTCGACAGGACATGATTTTGATTTTCATTTTTTTCAATGTTAAAGATATACTTAAAGAATTCAGCACCAGGAAGAAGATTTCAGCTGCTTCAACAGACTCAAGTTTCTTACAGATTGCTTGCAAGAAAAGTTCTGCCTAAGCACGAGAACTTGAGAAGAAAAGAAATGAAAATCAAAATCATGTCCTGTCGAATCAGTTTGAAATATTGTGTCCTGTGTTGCTGAACTTTGTAATTTGATATTGATATTTTTATAATTTGGTATTACACTGATGAAGCTGTACAACAGTGAAACGTTTGTAAATTAAATATAACTTAAATAACTTTCTGTGTTCACCTATATCACACCTCAATGTATCAGTTTGGGGGACAAAGCCGGTGTGCAATTTCACTGGTGAACAGTTGTGCAACACATTGAATGCTCTGATAAAGCTGATCATTCTGGAGCTCATCCATTTAATGTGAGTAGTTTTCCCACCCCAATATCATTGCTCTTGAAATGTGTGTGTTTTAAAGTTTGGCTCAGAGTATGAACACACCAGTACCCAGGTTGATGCCGCCTTCACCCATCTGTAGGGGGGGGGGTGGACTCCCATGCAAAATTGATGTCAGGTCAACGATTTGTGGCGTCATTTCTAAGCCCATGTAAAATGATTTTTTTAAAATAAAATGTGACAATGAGACTGTAACTCAGCTCTTAACTTTCAATTTATTTATTCAATTGTCGACGGGTATTCCCAATTATGGGCGAAGTCATTGTGATGAAATTATGTGCATACATGCATGAATGAAAGCAACACTTTTATAATAAAGTTTTTGAACATAATCCAAAAGCTCTTGGAAAGTCCATTCGGTATGACAATGCCTATTTTGGGGGCAGGTCAATTGTCACCAACGTTTTAAAGTCTCTCGTAATGTTCTTGTATCAGTGACTTTTGAGCGAGGCGAGATGCAACATCAATTTTTGTATCAATGACGGACAAGGATCGAAGGGTGCAAATTATATGCGCTGTGGCCGTGAAAACTCTTGGTATGCCCTTGAATTGAGGTCAAGGTCACTGGAACTTAACTTCCTGCATCGTACCATTTAAATCCTTGAGTCAAGATGAACACACGGATCCCTCTGTCCTTGTAAGTCTGATGGTTCCTGACTTCTTAAGTTATTTCCTAAACTGGCCTGAACAGTCGCCATTTTGGACCCCCTGTGACGTCAGGGGGATATGGTTCAAGCTTGGTTCCACAGTACAAGATGGTAGAGCGCTGTCAGCGCCGTTCCAATCTTTTCAGTACACCGTCGGTTCCTGATATCGCAGGAGGTCCGATCGGACCCCGGTTATTGGTGGGTACGAAAAAAGCCCTGGCGGCGCCGGGTTAGAGTAAGAGTGCAAAGCGAGTGTTCTCTGGGTGCGGCAGTGTGCGCGCGTGCTCAGACGTCCGATGTGATGGTGTTTGTTCCTCGCCGCAGAGTCTCGACGCTACACAATCTCTGACCAGCTCTGCGAGGTGCTGGCGCCGGCCGGAGCCCAGAAAGGCGTTCCTTACCGCTGGAAGGATGTAAGTCAATGCTTAATGCGACCAGTGTACTTATGAGAGGAGCCACGTTCGGAGGAGAAGGCGGTTGAACATTGCATGGGCGTAACGTTCGCTTAGAGAGGTGTGATAATTCGGAGCCACCCCAGGGGTTTCTGAACTCTTTAAGGTTTTAGGGCGGCGAAATCATTTGGTACACATGATATTAGACGAGTCAGCTCCGCATCCCTTTTTCTGAAACGTGTGCAACAGTTTATTGTTTTGGGTGGCTGTAAATTGTGTAATACCCATTCTTTCGTGGTATATATATATATAGTATGGCGTAGCTCACGATAGATAATTAAAATCGAGTTGTTTCGTTTATAAGCTTCATGGTAAGTGGTTGGGCTACAACGAGTCATAGTTTTGTTAACGCGTGGATCGCAGCTGCGTCCTCCGTACAAAGAACAATCAAAATAATTCTGGTAGTAATGAGGCGTTTTGGATACTGTCTGTTCGGCAAGTTACATACAATACACGCGCATTGCACCCGAGGCACAATCGAAATATCACTTTACCGAATATGACAGTATCCTTACAACGCTTCATTACTACCAGAATGTATTTTGATTGTTCTTTGTACGGAGGACGAGCTTGCGATCCACGCGTTTAATACAAAATTATGACTCGTTGTGCCTGCTATATGCTCACTTACCGATGAGCTTTAATAAAAGCGAAAGCTCTAATTTGCTGATTTATATATATATATATATATATATATATATATATATATATATAGATAGATATATTATACATATATTATACATATATTTTATATATATATATATATATATATATATATATATATATATATATATATATATATATATATATATATATTATACATATATTATACATATCTTTCCGGGCGAAATGCTCAAAGACACCTCACCAATGCGCCATTGTGTTTGTAATTTAATTCTCTTTTGGATGGTGTACTGGCTCGGGCCAAGGCTGCGAAAGTCCCACCTGCGTCAATCGACAGATTTCACACCGTTTTCTTCATATGTTGAGAACAATTTGGTGAAAGAGATTATTGTGAGACCATTATGTTGGGACTGTTTCTGTGAGTCGGCAGCTATGTATCATGGTCATGATGGGTCAAAAGATGATCTTGACCTGACTTTAGGTCAGGTCAATTTTTCATACTGATTTAATGTGGTTTTGTGATATATGATTCGACGCAGCTTAAGGAGAAAACTATAATGGTGCTTGAATATTGTACCTACATATTGTATATATGCTTCTGGTAATATAGTTAGGTACAATATTCAAACACCATTTTCTCCTTCAGCCGCGTCGAATCATATACATAAGACCACATTAAATCAGTATACAAATTGACCTGACCTAAAGTCAGGTCAAGGTCATCTTTTGACTCAAAATATCCATATACCTATCGGCTCACAGAAACATTCCCAACACAATGGCCTCACAATAATATCTTTCACCAAATTGTTCTCAACATATGAAGACAACGGTGTGAAATCTCTCAATTGACGCAGGTGGGACTTTCGCAGCCTTGGCCCGAGCCAGTACATCATCCAAAAGAGAATTAAATAACAAACATAATGGCGCATTGGTGAGGTGTTTTTGAGCATTTCGCCCGGAAAAAATGTGTATAATATATGTGTATTATGAGGTGTGCACTCTCGCCAGGTGATAATGATGCTGATCAAGTACTTGATGCGGAGGAGACCCAGCCTGTTGGACCCGAACGACGGCAGCCGGGTGCTGTGTGCCGGCGACCCTATCGAACGGGTGTTCGGCGTGTCCTCCTTCACCAAACAAGAGACCAAGTATGTGGCCGTGTGCTGTCGTGCACGCGTTCAGTGGTATCGGGCAGGCGCGCTGCCGGCGCGGCGCGCGGTCAGTGCTGTGTGCTGGCACCCACCGCTGCCCCGGCCCCGGCCCCGGCCCCCACCCGGCAGTGAGACACGTCAGCGCTGATACGGCCCTGCAGGCTTGAACATTTCTACCGCGACGCTGCTCGACCTGTCAGATGAGAGGGCTAGTACAGAAACTGCGCGCTTAGGGGTTATGCGGTTTCGGGACCGGGCGTTGCGACCTACAACCAATACGTTTTTGAAAGCTGCGAACTCTGTCCGCGAGGGACGTGCGGGTCGGATACCCGTCATGTATCTTAATGTCTGGTGCAATAACTCATCAAAATCGGCCATAGGTGGTCATTTGGCATGACTTCTCGTAAAGTAGAGATCTCGAGGCAGTGTCCTGAAATCCGAAATTTTGAGTGGAAATCGTATCTTTTCAGAAATTTATCGGCCTCACTAGCAGTCCTTTTTGGCCTCTGTTGCAAATTGAATCGAGGAGTAAACAAACATTTTTATTTGATAGAAGCTGGAGTAGACAGCTCCCGGAGAAACTGTCATACGTACCAATTAAAGAAACTTCACTTAAAAGAAGCATGACAAGGAATTTGGAGCATTTGATAATGGAGTTTGATTTCGACTTCTTTAGGGATTTGGGCCTCACCCTGCACTTCGCGCGAAAACAATTTCAGGACCATGTCTCGAGGAGTTATATATATATTTGGACCAGGAAGTTTATTAAGATTCAGATTATTGCTCGGTATGAGCCACGATCCTAACTTGAGATCAACAAGATCGTTGAGCTTGGTGCCAGTCCAGAAAGGAACGAGATGTGCGGAGCACCAAGAGTGCGGCCAGATGAGTGCTTTGTTCGTTTTGTTTAAGTCTTGCCCTTGTCGCTTTGATCAGTGTAGAGTTCCAACGCGAGTCCGGCTACCCTTAAACTGGAAATTGGCCCTTGAGGGTCGTGGCTAGGTCATGCGGCACCGGCACCCCAGTACGGTGACACGTTATTTCTAATGATTTTTTTAGAGTTTGAAAGGCTGAGTGATGCTGGAGGAGAGCCGGAGTGCACCCGGTCCGTACCGGCTCAGCCGGCGCCGGCACCAGGGGCCGCTCCCAGCGCCAGTACCAAAAGTACAGCCTTTCAGTCGAACTGCATAGACAACACCCGTCATATACATAGTGGGTGTATGGGTTCGCGACCGTTTCTAGGACACTGGTCATGATGTTACAACTGACCATGTCGAGGAACTGCAGTATTTTCCAAAAATATCAGCAGTCTGTCCGGGCCAACCACTGGGGTGTGTGAAACGTCCCCGTGAAACTCCCCTGTTCCGTGTCCAATTTGAGCAGCCGGTGGGGGGGGGTGAGTCTGACACTGCGGGCTCCGGGTGCAGTGGCTGTGCCTTGCTGTGCCCGGGTGGGGGCGACACTGCCGGCGGCCGGACCGCGCGCCACGCCGGCGCGCCAAACTCGGGTCCGGATAGGATCGATTTCTGTGCGATCCGCCCCGGAGCTGCGTCCGGCTGGGATCCGGAATTCGTGATCTGGTCCAGATGTGAGCGGCGGGCGGCGCGCGCCGCCGCCTGGGGCGCGCCGCCCGCCGCCCTACTGTCCGAGCTGAACGTGCGACGGGAGACCGACCACGTCCTCCAGCTCAGCCGAAACCGGCACCCAAATACAGCTCAGCCGGACTGGGCGCGGACCAGAGCCAGACCTGGCCGGACCAGCCGCCAGCCGCCGGTGTCTAGTGATAAGTGGGCCGTGTGGTGTGTAGTGTATAGTGGACCGTCCCAGGACCCCTCAACACCGGTGACGACCGATGGCCACACACCAGAAGATGCCGTCCGCACATCAAGAAACACGAACGATATCCAAGCTGGTGATGGCTCAAGACAAACGCAAAATAATTTCCCCCATTTCAGGCATTTATCTTTTGATCCTTGCCTTTTTATTTTAATATTAAAGCCGTTGTATATTGTTTTCCACTTGAATTCCAGTACGGGACTTTGTTTATCACATTTTCTCACCAATTTTCTTTTTCCAGCACTTATCACCTCTCTGTAAACAACGTAAAGACAAGCACACATTTAGTTTTCCTCATTCAGCCCTCTGCGTATATGATTGCTGTCTTGCACAATTTCAAACAGAGGCCAGTTATTGTGTAGACTTGGGTCTGCATGTGTCGGCTTAATGCCGGGGCCACCAAGCCGCCACGGAGCGGATGAAACGACACGCTCCACAGTAGCCCCACGGCACGGCCCGGGGCTGGACGCCGCCACGGTGGGCACCCCGCTTGTGACGGATTTCGCCCAGCCCAACCACGGCTGGGCACGCGGGAAAGAACGACTGAGCTCTCTCATCACCAGGTGACGGCATTACTTTGTTTCACGTTGAAGGAAGAGCTGCTTCTTACAATGTTGAATAACAGCTACATGAAGAGTGGATGTGGCCGGGGGAGTTGGCTGCCGTCGGCTGGCCCAACTACACCCGGCGCGGGCGGCTGGCCCTGTTCTAGTGCATGCATCGTCGGCTAGTGCTGAAATCGCTGTACTTCTGCTGTGGAAGTTAACCGATGTGGTGCTGAAATGTTCCCCAGGTGATGCCATGTTGGTTCAGGTGAAAATGTGAGAATAACATACTAGAGCATCCATCGGGCCAGTGATTCCAACTCCGTGTGACAGATCTCTCGCACTGAGTCAACTTCCATCGATAAATGGACAACTTTCGCCACTTTACACTGTGTTTTGCGGTGTCAATTGTCCGCTATTGATAACGTCTCGATAGTTGTCGATTGACGGGTTGTGTGCGTGGACGGGGCCGTGGCAGTGTGTGTTTGACGGTCCTGCAGTGTCAGTCGTACCTATGCCAACTCTGGAATTAGATATGTGGAGGAAGCAACAGGATGCTCACTAAATGGTCCGTGAACTTGTCACACTACTAACTCGGCTCCAGGGACTGCCACTCCTTTGGGAGGTTTCTCCACCGTCCGTTCGCTGTTTAATCGTCGCCCCTCATTAGCATCCTCCGCCCCGACAGGGTCCCGAGAATACAAAAAACACGTGGTTTTAGGTGGAAGCCGTGACCAGATTTTTTTCCCTAATCGCGATTTTAACCGATTTTCAACTCACTTAAGAAGTACAAGTTGTTGTTTGCATAAAAGTCCAGTTCAGTCCCGAGCTGGGGGGGATCATACGTCAGAGAACCTGATAGACAAACTTTTTCTTTACTCGCCACAATTAACTTAAGGTGTAAAATTATCTCTTCAAACGAAGTGCTAAATGTGTCTATTTCTATGAACCCGGCAGATTGTGTTACCTGGTCTCCGTCCCCCGGGACTGTGTGTTATCTGGTCTCCGTCCCCGGGACTGTGTGTTACCTGGTCTCCGTCCCCGGGACTGTGTGTTATCTGGTCTCCGTCCCCCGGGGACTGTGTGTTATCTGGTCTCCGTCCCCCGGGGACTGTGTGTTATCTGGTCTCTGGTCTCTGTCCCCCGGGACTGTGTGCACAGGCTATATTTACTATTTTAGTCGATTTTAGCTCTCTAAACAGTTGACTTCGGTCCGCCTCGGCCATCCCTTGCGTCAATCAATAACGAGAAAATAATGTAGATGAGCAGAGTTTACCACATGAAGAACGATTACACCCTTTATTCGAAAATACCGAATCAGCACGCTTGATGGGATATAAGGCTGACGACAGCTTTTGCAAGCATCGCAGCGCTGCATGCCGCCCCTGGGCTCCTAATCTCTGTTTGAAATGTAATAACTTGAGAACGGAAAACGTGGGGAACAGTCAGTTTCAAATGGATTGTAGCTTAGAAGCTGTTCTGTCTAGCCAATGACAGGACCTTTTGATGTGGGTGACTAGGCCCGACGGGCTCAAAGGGGGGTATTTTGTCTCTTCTTTTTTTAACCTTTAGCGTCGGCGTGGGCAACGAAAATTTGAAAATATACCTATCGATGTTAAATTCGCAATGAGCGGGTCCGAGAACGTAATCGGACTGGTCGCTGAATATGTAAAGTATGCAGGGGGCCGCCCTACCGTGCAGACAGCAGCCGTGGTAGGTGCGGCGGGTGAGCGGGGGACGCGCGCTGACGGCCGCTCTGCGGCAGGCTGCTGGTGCGGCAGCACGTCACCCTGGTGGAGGACGGCTCGGTGGCGCAGGTCAGTCGGAGTCGACGGACGACGAGCCGGCGGTGGCCGCCAAGCGCGGCGCCGACGCTGACGACGCCGGCCAGGTGAAGCGCGGCCGCCAGGACGGGGCTGCAACCTCAGCGGAGACGGCGGAGACTCCGCACGATCAGGCCACCGGTGAGCACAGCTCATTCATAGCCCGACCCGGCATCTTCCACCGAGGGGACGACAGGGGATCTAAGAGGTGGCAGTCCAAGAACATCGTCCATGCGGGCGCGAGAGGATTGGAAGTGACGCTTCAGAAGCGGTCGGGGGCTTTGTTCGTCTTTGGCTCGTGGGATCTGCATATGACTTCATTGGTTCATTTCGATGATTAACGGGTCTTCCACATTTAGAGATGAAATCTAGAATACAAAAGGGTAATGCAAAGTATTACGTTTTATGTTTGGATTTGGATCTCATGTTAGGATAATGAAATGTGTGGTGTGTTGCTCGGATGCAATGGAAAGGCCACGGGAATGTTGTAACTTTTGCAGTCGCTGGCAGACTTTGGGAATATTTGATATCAACATAGGTACGTGAGACTCTATATTCACGAAGCAGGAGAGCTGAAATGCTGAACGCAGATCATATCGATAAACGGTTGGGCAGTTATCGATATGTGCCAGTGTTCAGCCGATGGCCATGCGGTGTCCCCTCTGATGTGCTGCTGATGGCCGTGCGGTGTCCCCTTTGGGGCGTGACAGTGCGGTGTCCCCTTTGGGCAGCCGATGACAATGCGGTGTCCCCTCTGCTGGGCAGCTGGACCCAGTGACGCTGCGGCCGCCCCTGCTGCTGAGAGCTGGACGGTTGCCGATGTCCCCTCCACGGCCGAGGCCCCCTCACCTGCTGACGGAGCCGCCGAGCAGCCAATGGACGAACAGTCTGTGTCTGAGGAGGAAGATGAGGAGGAGAGTCTGCGACGCACCTACCGGCGCGAGATGGAGCCGGTGGAGCCGTCGGATGTCGACCTCTCCAGCACCTCAGGGGTCAGTCGCAGACTCGGTGTCCAGCACAGCCTGTACTCAGTCAGAGTAGCTGGGCCTGCTTATACCTGTTGTGCGTAAATACACCATGGTGGAGTAGATCTGCCGCTGGCCGGAAGTGTCTGCTTGGCATGTTTGGTGTGGACAGTATGCTTCAGGGGGACTCGGAACGGTTTCGCACGGATAGTGAGAACGTTCGTTTGTGGCCGTCCAATGTCCATGGAACTGAGGTATGCTAGCCTAGCCTCTTGTCAAGGCATCCCACCAGACAGCTCAGCGACGCGTCTGCTCGGCACTTTGTCAGTGCCAGCGGCCGTGAACTCCCGCTCGCCCATTTCCTCCTTGGGTGGCGGCCTGTGGTAGCGTAAGCCGGACGCCTCCGTACGCGTCATACGTGGCAGAAGACTTAACCAGCGGACAGAGCTCTCCGCTTTGAATTTCAGTGCATGATCAGCGGCGAGATGTATTGACCACCAGTCGTTGCTGGGGAGCGTGGCTGAAAGGGGTGCGGCTGCATAGGTGCGAGTCGTGGTGACCAACGCTGCTTCACTACCGAAACTGCCGATAACGCTACAGTGACCCTCATTTGGACCGCTGGTGATGATCGCAGAAGGGTACGCGAAGGGGTACCACCACGGCGATGGGCCTGGGCGTGGTTGTGGGACTCGGCGGTATGCGGCCACAGCTGATCCCGGCGTCCACGGTCTGCCTCGATAAGAATTTCCGGCTCGGAGGCGGCCGTGTCCAGCGATGATCCCAACATGCAGTGAGGCCGTGTCCAGCGATGATCCCAACATGCAGTGAGGCCGTGTCCAGCGATGGTCCCGACATGCAGTGAGGCCGTGTCAGCGATGGTCCCGACATGGTGAGGCCGTGTCAGCGATGGTCCCGACTGGTGGGCCGTGTCCGCGATGTCCCGACAGGTGAGGCCGTGCCGCGAGATCCGATGCAGTGGGCCGTGTCCAGCGATGGTCCCGACATGCAGTGAGGCCGTGTCCAGCGATGATCCCGACATGCAGTGAGGCCGTGTCCAGCGATGACCCCGACATGCAGTGAGGCCGTGTCCAGCGATGACCCCGACATGCAGTGTTATCGGTGCACCTCGCAATGAGCCGCTGGCCTTGCTCCAAGTTTGTTAAAAAATCCTACTACTCTGCACTAATGGAGCTACGCCTAAAGGAGCCTGCTGTGAAAACGTGTGTGAGGGGTACTCGTGCTTTGGAAATCACGAAACGCTATAGCTAAAGAAATGACGGGACATGATTGAGGCGCAGTACAGAGACGGTGCAGGATATGAGGGAGGCGCTGAGGTGTGATGGGTGCATTCGCGGGAAAAGCAATGGCCTAAGCTTGTCCTGTGTTGAAGAGGTGGGCCCGCTTGCTGACATTGCCGGTGGGTTGTCCGCAGCACAGTCGTAGGGGAGACGTGCTCAGGAGAGCATCAAATAGTGCCATCAAACGCCAGCATTGTACACCATCACCTGTGGCTGACCCCATCAACGATTCTTTAGTACGCTTGCTTTTCTTTCATCTACCCTTTCTATTGAATAGAATAACGCTGTCTTTTGAGACTGGAACACTATTTTGTAGTGCTCCCGGAAGTGTCCTGAATTAGTCCTGCTTTCGTTCTGTTGCTGTTTTTTTTCACATGTTTTGCTTCCATCCTTTAAGTAGGCGCTGTAGTTTCTGGCTGTTGAACCCGCTGGTGGTAGCAGTATGTGGTGATCCCCGGTCCTGTACTAAGGGTCGCCTTCTGTATGTAGCGCCAGGTGTCGGTCGACCTTCTTGTGTTCATCCGAGCCTGGCCAGGGGACGCTGCCGCTGCCGCCGTCTGCTGGTAAGACAGGTAACTGAGCATCTGCTGCGGCAGTCAGCGGGGCGCGTCAGATGCAGAGTGGCGCTCAGTGCGGTGGCCGCCGTGTGAGGTGCCGCCGGCTCTGGCTGGTGGTGAGTGTGTCAGGGCGGCAACAGTGAGGCAGTGGTCATGTCGACGGGGCTAGGGCAGCGTCTGTGAAGGCAGTTTCGTGGATGAAAAGGTGCCCTTAGGTTAAGGCCCCGAATGCAAATAACGTACTGATCTGTTGTTTAAAGGTTGATTGCTGTTCGCTCAAGGACGTCGGTGAAGGAGTGTTGAGTGGTGCAGGGGGGGGTTGCGGGCAGCGTTATGCTCTTAGGGTGGTATGTGTGGTATCCATTGCCATCAAACATGTTTTCTCTTGGTTGCGCGTGAAGCTGAGATCTTAGATGTTCGGAGAAGCTGGTTGCTTTGCACCCAGGTTGGGAAGGCTGGTGCGATTGTTGTTTCGCCTGAAAGGTGGAGTTCGGAGTGAAAGTCATGGGTGTCGGGCGTTGTGTTGAATTTTATGTTAAGCACTCCTTAAAATACAATGTATTAAATGCCTATGTTAGCGCTCTATACTCTGTCTGTACGGCTCTGTACTGAGTCTCCGGGGATGTAGCCGGGTTCGGCGGCAGGTCGCGGCTCTGTACTGAGTCCGGGGATGTAGCAGGGTCCGGCGGCAGGTCGCGGCTCTGTGCTGCGTCTCCGGGTGTAGCCGGGTCCGGCGGCAGGTGGCGGCTCTGTACTGCGTCTCCGGGGGATGTAGCAGGGTCCGGCGGCAGGTCGCGGCTCTGTGCTGCGTCTCCGGGGGATGTAGCAGGGTCCGGCGGCAGGTCGCGGGTCTGTGCTGCGTCTCCGGGGGATGTAGCCGGGTCCGGCGGCAGGTCGCGGCTCTGTACTGAGTCTCCGGGGGATGTAGCAGGGTCCGGCGGCAGGTCGCGGCTCTGTACTGAGTCTCCGGGGGATGTAGCAGGGTCCGGCGGCGGTGGCGGCTCTGTACTGAGTCTCCGGGGGATGTAGAGGTCCGGCGGCAGGTGGCGACTCTGTGCTGCGTCTCCGGGGATGTAGCAGGGTCCGGCGGCAGGTGGCGGCTCTGTACTGGTCTCCGGGGATGTAGCCGGGTCCGGCGGCAGGTCGCGGCTCTGTACTAAGTCTCCGGGGGATGTAGCCGGGTCCGGCGGCAGGTGGCGGCTCTGTACTGAGTCTCGGGGATGTAGCAGGGTCCGGTGGCAGGTCGCGGGTCTGTGCTGCGTCTCCGGGGATGTAGCAGGGTCCGGCGGCAGGTCGCGGGTCTGTGCTGCGTCTCCGGGGATGTAGCCGGGTCCGGCGGCAGGTCGCGGCTCTGTACTGAGTCTCCGGGGATGTAGCCGGGTCCGGCGGCAGGTCGCGGGTCTGTGCTGCGTCTCCGGGGGATGTAGCCGGGTCCGGCGGCAGGTGGCGGCTCTGTACTGAGTCTCCGGGGATGTAGCCGGTCCGGCGGCAGGTCGCGGGTCTGTGCTGCGTCTCCGGGGGTGTAGCCGGGTCCGGCGGCAGGTCGCGGGTCTGTGCTGCGTCTCCGGGGGATGTAGCCGGGTCCGGCGGCAGGTGGCGGGTCTGTGCTGCGTCTGGGGTGGCTGTCTCCGGAGCGTTGCCCCTGTGCAGGCGGGTGGTACTGGCACCTCGGGTAGGGCGAGGGTGCCGCTTCTCCATACCCGGGGTGTTACTGGGCCTAGTGGGAGCTGCCCGTGAGGTCGCAGCGGCTCACAAGGCTGCTGCTGTGTGGTGGAGGGTGTGTTGATACAAGAAAAGTTCAGAGTGTGGGTGAGTTTTGAGAGACGAATTCAGGACGTTGTAGTTTAGTCCTGAGCTGTCAGATAAGCGCCGATGTATCACCGGAGGCTGAAACGGCTCGACTGCCGTGTAGTGCAGAGCGCTTCAGGTTCAATGAATGGGGTGACTGGATGGATATTTTTTTATATTTCATGAGACGATTTGGCATGATTTGGCCCTGGTTTAGTCATTCTCTTTGTGCATTGTCAGTGTGGTGTACGCCTCGGATGCAGTAGGTGACGATGTTGGCACATGTGCGCGAATGTCCAGTATTGCCGATCTGTGGATAGTTTTGAAACCGTCACACTTAAACCTGTCCTAGCGACTCTTCAGTAGCTCGTCTTTTTACCCGCGGTGTTCCTGGTTTGAGCCTGTACAGTTTGTTCTGCAGCATGTAATTCACCTAGACGTCTCTGATTTCACCTCTCTGTTGGCTAACGTGAGAGCTAGAAGAAGCCGTTTGTGGGCTGCTCCCAGCAGTTGGTTCTCTGTGTAGATGACGGGCGGCTAGTCCGCCGGCTGCCGACTGCCGTGTTCACGTATCTGCCCCTCCACGGTGATGCTTGGGCGCGCCTGTAACCGGCGTCTGGTGCTGCACTCTGGGCAGGAGTCTGACGAGGAGCCGGTGACTGAGCTGCTGTGCCTGACCACCACCGAGGCCGACGAGGGTGAACTGGCCGACCAGGAGCCGTCAGAGAACGAGGCCGAACTGGCCACTCCGGCACACTGGCTCTGCCAGCCTTGCGGCAGATACGTCAGCGCTGCGCGCGCCACCTGCTCCCGCTGCTGGACGGTGAGACTGCCCACTGTGTGCCATTTGTTCCCGCTGTTAGACGGTGAGACTGCCCACTGTATGTGTGCCATCTTTTCCCGCTGTTAGACGGTGAGACTGCCCACTGTGTGTGCCATCTGTTCCCGCTGTTAGACGGTGAGACTGCCCACGTGTGTGTGCCATCTGTTCCCGCTGTTAGACGGTGAGACTGCCCACTGTATGTGCCAACTGTTTTCGCTGCTGAGACTGCCCACTGTGTGCGCCAACTGCTCGCGCTGCTGGACGGTGAGACTGCCTCTTTGTGCGCGCGCCCTCCGGGCCCTCACGATACTGCCTTGTCTCTGTAACAGTTTGCGCCGAGCCCACACTGTTACATGAGAAAAGGGCATTTTCCGAAAAGCTGGTACCGATAAGGTAAAATGGGAAGTCCTGAGTGGGGCGTAAGATACAGCTGGCGACAGAGGCGACTACAGAGCTGTGTGGCGGTGTTGTCTCCCTCTACCCGACCTTAGTCCTCTAACGCTGCCGTCTCCGCCCGGCAGAGGCGGCCCTCCGGCTTTCTGGTGCAGAAGCGACGGACGCGGCGCACGCGCTACCAGCACCGGTTCCAGACGGCGCCGGTGGCCGACGCGGCGCCAGCCGGCTCCTCCGAGGAGTCGGGCGGCTCGCAGGGCTCGGCGGGCTCGGTGTCTCCGGTGCCTGGCCCGTCGGCGGAGCCAGCCGCCGCCGACGGGGTCAGCTCGGACCCGGCCGCTGCCGTCGACAACAACTGCGTCATCTGCTGCGAAAACAAGAGCGACGTGGTGATAGTGCACACGCGGACCGGCTGTAAAGTGGCCTGTTACAAGTGCGCCAAAATGCTGTGGAAGCGGCGCGACCGGTGTCCCTCCTGCCGGAGAACTATCAAGCGCATCATCACGCTCAAGTGCTGGTGACGGCGCCGCCAGTCGGCAGCTGGTCGGCGTCAGCATAACGCTAACCACCCAGTCTCACCCCCGCCCGCACAGAATCTCACCTGAACCCCCCACACCCGCAGGAACCGTCGCCTGTGGCAGGTACTGTGGTACGAGCCACAGCGGCCTAGTATCGCAGGAAAACCGGCCGTCTCGTCGGGTAACGACGCTAGCCGTTTTAATTTTTACCAAAATCAGATGAATAGGAAAGTTAATATTTTGAATGTGTTATTTGTATTAATATAGACTCCCGGAAGTGTAAAATGGAAATTATGTAATTTAAACGTATTTTCAAGTCATCGTTAGTTTGTTCTACTGTTGTGGGCGGGCAATGTTTTGTTAAAATAGTTTGGGAGTTGGTGTGGTAGTGGCAGTAACTTGTAGAATTGATTAGGGCGTTGTAATGTTTTCTTCATTTGTGTATACTCGCGCTGTGCCCTAGCCCACTGAGGAACGTGGACCCAGGTATCTTCGTTTTAGAAGACATCGCCAGATGTGAACCCACGTGAACTGTCCGTCCCGACTCCGTTACTATCGTCCATCCCACACGTCGCGACATTTCTGCATTTTTCAGACCAGGAGTCCTGGATTCGGACTCGCTTCTTGGTTGCGGACTCTTTCCGGGCTGTACTTGTCCCGACTTCTGTAAAAAAAACGGTGGACCGACAGGCTCGGAGGAAGCTGAAAATGTTTCCAGCGATTCGCAAGCTGTTGAGAGATAGAGAGCATGACCGACGAATTTCCTCCATTCTAAAATAATTAGTTGTATCTGAGCTCTAGAGGTGGGATTGTTCATTGGGATATAAAAACGAGGCGCCTGCTCGCCAGTCGTCTTCTGCAGGGGGACGGAAAACTGAGGGCCTGGGCTTTAGCTCCGACGGCGGATTCTCATTAGGAGCCGGGGGATTTGTGCCTCAGTCGACCGCCAAGTGTTCAGTCGGGTGATTTTCACGCGCGCGCCGAGTGTGGGGTCGGGTGATTTTCACGCGCGGGCCGAGTGTGGGGTCGGGTGATTTTCACGGGCGCGCGGCAGCGGCCGGACGTCGCACCAGCGTACAGCAGGCGGCTGCAGCCACGAGTGTCCGCCGGCTGCGACTGGGGGGCGTGTGTGAACCAGCTGAGCTGTGGCAGTCCCAGTGCGCCGTGGTAGCCGGCGTCACCCCTCTGTTCACAACAGGTCATCCGTGTCCCGCCGAACCATACATTTAGCACCTTGTTCTCTATCTGACGTTTATTTCGATCGCCACGCACCTTGGCTCGATTTCGACATGACTGACAGCGCACGGGCGTCCTTCGGCGGCTCACGTAACTGTTCAGCTCCGGAGGAAGTAAGAGAAGGCACCTGCTGGCAGCTCCGGCAGTGGAGCCAAGGCAGACTGGTCGTCATCTCCCACTGTGTTGTTATCTCGTGGAGAAATCGTCATGCTTTCTTCTTCCATGACCCGAATTCAGCGGGGAGTGAAAACGGTTCGTGGAAAGGAACGTGAAGAATAGGTCTGGCCACGACCGGAGCAGCACGCGGAAAATGGACAGGCATCCACGACAGGAGCAGCACGCGGAAACTCGACAGGCGTCCTCTAACTGGAGCTTCCAGAAATCACACGCACTGAGAGGCTGATTCTGTCGCAGGTCTGACACTGAAGATCAAGGGCAAACACTATTTTGTGACAATTTGAAGAACAGAAGCCAAAGAACTACCCGAAAGAAAGGAAAAAAGTACTCTGGCTATCTGTATCATCTTGAGAAGATGTTGCCTTCGGTTGCTTTGTTCTCAGCGTCTTCTCAACGTAGGACAAGTTGGTGCGTATGTTGTGGTATAAGGTGCAGTAACAAAGTGCCGCTTCTCGCCGACATGCTAGTGTTGGCGCCGGGCTATCGAGGCTGTCGCAGTAGCCCGGGCTATCGGGACTGTCGCAGTGGCCCGGGCAGGGAGCTGACGTCCTCACCGGGACAGCCAGTCGCTGAGTGGTCGCTAGCTGGCGGGGCCGAATCACACGTGCTCTTCGTCAGTTGGGCCTCGGAGGCCCTGGGTCATGTTACGCTCATCTTGTACATACTTATCATTTGTGGTGATTTGGATTTGGTTGGGTTAGGGCTAACCTTTGTGTGATGTTCCGCGCTGTTTAACAGGTAATCCAGCAAGCAATGCCGCTATGTGGTCAGATCTGTGGACGGCTTAGCGCCGAGGTACCTTTTTGAAGTGCTGTATATCTGATTCGAGCTGTCAACTGGCGGCGGCATATATCCGGCACCAGCAGCTCTAGCTTACGTGAACGGCATGCTCGTGTGTGTGACGCTTGCACTCACACTGCGCGTACCTGCTGCTGTATGCTCGAATATTTAACGGAGCAGGTGATTTGACGTGGACACGTTGCAATGGCCAGTTTAACCAACAGTACATTGTAGGTTTCGAAAGACCCGGGTCAATCTTCGTCAGCGATCGAAAGCCTCTCTGAGCGCTCCCGCAGGGTTAGGTCGGCTCCAAGTCAAAGGATGTTAATCGTGCTTACACCATATAACCCCTGTTATTGGAAAGATGATCCAGTGAACTAAGAAAATCACCTGAAAGTAAGGCTACTACAATTCATATAAGACAAGTTCAATTCGTGCAGGTGCGTGTAACAATAGTTGATATCTGATGGAATAGGGTAGGTATCCTGGGTTAAGACACGGCTATTGATTGGGAATGCATTTCCAGTTCAACCTGGTCGGGAATGGAATTCGGTATGTGTGGCGTGGTTAAACCGAGCATACCCTTCTATTTCGTCAGACGTCACCCAGCTTTTGTAGGCACCAACACAAATTTGAACCATGTTATGCATTAATTGCACTATCTTTACTTTTGTACTATTTATTTTCGGGCAATCGATTAGCTCCATGGGCTATCTTACAAATAGTAGGAGCTAAATATTGTTAGTACTATTTATGTCCATTAACTTGGACTCAATCTCATCTTCTGGAGGCGCTTAACGAAGCTATCAATTATGAACGAAGTTTGACGTAGGTCATTCGAAACCTTCAATGTATTGTACGTGAAACCACTGGTATGAATAAATAATATACCTTGGGCACTTCTAAGTACAAATGTAACACTTGATCCTAGGTTGGTCCGATACTACCCCTTTATCGGAAAAATTACGAGAACAAAATTTCCGTTCTGATTATGGTCACCCTCCAACGGCTCGTGGGATAGTAACTGATGTCTGTGGCATGATACTTTTTTGTGGTACGAGGATGTCGAATTTGGCCTTACTTTTCAAATAGGACGCGTGGTTTTGACGGGTGTGTACACGGTTTACAATTTGGGGTGTTTCTGAGGAAATAGTTGTGCGTTATATCACGATTTAAGTTTAGGCAACCAATAATTATTATGATGGAGATTTTGGGACGTTACCAATAAATCGGTTGACACCTGAAGAAAATGAGCTCCATAGGCGCATCCGGGCCGATATTTTAGTGGCGTCCAATGTGATTTCGGTGAAAGATATGCGAGATGCAGGACATTCAACCTAGTTGTGGGGGAAATTTTGCATCTGCTCCAAATTGCCCCGCAATGCCGCTCAGTTGGTTATTTGCGACACAGGACAACTGATGGCCGGCACGAGTCAACGGTTCCGTTTGGTTGCGGGTCCATAATGTACATACATCTCATACTTCGGAGACTTCCCTAGCAGCGAAGTTATTGCTGCCGGTACTTTAATCTAATATTCCGCAAATACTGAGACCCTTAAAAAAACACCCCAAATTTGCTACTTGTACGCCCTTGCGATAATTATGTTTCTTAAATCACAATGCCAATTTCGACATCCCGGTCCCATAAAGCCACTACAAACATTGCAAGTCACATGAATTGGTCTTCACGATCCCCTGAGCACTAGAGCCCGCCTTTGGAAGGTGACCGGAATTAAGATTTTCGAAATTGTGCAGATAGAGGGGGCCGTTTGTAACCAAGTGGGAAACGAGTGTTACGGTTATGCGTAGACATGTCCCCTTAAGTGCAACCTCGCGAAAGCCGAAATAAATTTATTCAGTATCACCGCTTAACGAAGAAAAAGTTTTGAATTTGTCAAAAATCGTTGACAGGGGTACCTCGACGCCGAGGATTTAGGAATTTAACACAGTAGCTGACCTTGCTTGCTGGATCACTTTAGTAAGGCGCGAGTCAACGAGCCAGTAATAATAATATAATAATAATAATAATAATATAAGATGATCCCAAAAAGAAACTGGGCCCGAACTTTTCCATGGCCATCGCGTCAAGGTTTCACGTCAGATTGGGCGCTATATAACCATTAAGGTTGATGCGCCCTGAAGCCCCAATAATCAATCATTCACGTCAGATTGGGGGGACACTTTGGCCATACATATGTTAAGTATACTGCCAAAATATACTAATCACAGGTATTTCTGCCATTACATTTTCTATATACCCACATTTAAACTTCCGGCATTTTCACGCAATGGCAAAACGTCGCGACAAACTGACTGAGCAGTGGCTCTTTCCGTTTTACGGTGAATTTGTCGTGCCACAGATGTCCTGGACTAGGCAGACCTTCAGACAGCCCAAAGTGAAGATATTCAAATGTTTTCCATCTGAATTTGGTAAAACACGGCCGCTTCCTGGCAAAACCTCATCGCGTATACTTTTGTCTGCAGATTCCGTTGGCGCCCAGCTAAGTTTGCGAGTGTTGAATGCACGATGTCCGACGAAATTAGAGCGGTCGGCGTATTAGTTGTGGAAGAGATGCAATATCTGCCCGGGCCCGATTTGCGTTTGTCACCCTGTATATTAAGTAATCATATCAAGCTGCTGGGATTAGCTTGCCGCACATGGTACCCTTGTTCGTTATTCTGTATACATCTGCGTTTTGCTGTTTATATTGAAACCATCGGAATTTTGGCTGTGAAACTCGTTGCTTGATTCTGTGTTGTGAGATGCAAGAATGTGCTCTGTCATCGATCACGTTCTATTCCGTCAGATAAACAAAAATGTTTTTCGACTTCCCGAATCCTTCTGGAGTTGTGGGTTATGTTTCGTTTCCGTTCATGCCAAACAGGCATTTAATGTTCGCAAACGTGTATGCTATCTTGTGCCCACCGATGTCAGTGGCGGCGTACGAGAACATGACCGGAGTGAGCGGCAGACGGCAACGTTTCCACCTGGCGGTAAATCCAGCGCTTCGCTGCACCGCGCCCGCCTCCGATTCGTCTGCTGAGGGGCTGCCAATCGCTTTAACGCCGCTTCAATCAAATGTCAGCCCATAATCAGAGAGTGTGGACGGCCGATTGTTTTGTCCCATAATCAGACACTGGGCAGATGATTGTTGTCCCATAATCAGAGATTGTGGACGGACGATTGTTGTAGCCGTTTGGTTTGGTACAGTAGAAAGCATGTAACCGGTGATAGATATAGTCTTATGCGGTGATGTGTTTTGTCGCTGATTGCTTTGTCAAGTGGTTCAATAAAAGCTAATACCAAATTGGTGTTTAGCAATAGGTGGCTCAGTGAAGGAGTGCCGGATAGCGTCCTCGAACGGAATCGCATTCTGGACCAAAATAGCAACATCCAAAAGCGCGATCCGGTTAACGGACGGCGTCACCATCAAAATCAATGCTCTGCGCGGCGTTGTGCCCTTTTTCCGACCTGCGCCGCTGCTACGCCGGAGTGGAGAACCTTTGCCAGCGAATCGGCCTCTGTGTAACGCAGCCGAGGTTGGCCTCCACGCGGAAATCCAGCTAGAGCGAAGTACCACGCCTATAATATTTTGGCTTCATATTGTAGTCCATACAGCAACGAACGTTAATAACAACATAGCTTTAGCAGCTGTGACGGGCGGACCATTTCGTACATAATTCTCATGATTGCGTTCCGCAGCGCTTCCGCATACACCAGTTTCCACCTGCGTTCATCCCTACCCAAAAATAACACTAGCATCAGAGTCTAGGGAACAAAACCGTAACAACCGCTCATCACAAACACTTGCTTCAATCATCAGTCTCCAGTCTGTGCAGTGTTAGAAAGACGGACACTCCGACCCCGCTAATACCGCCGGATACTCCAATCCCGCTTATACCGCTGGTACCGCCGGATACTCCAACCCCGCCAGCACTGCCGGATACTCCGACCCCCTGCCAGCACTGCCGGATACTCCGACCCCGCCAGCACTGCCGGATACTCCAACCCCGCCAGCACTGCCGGATACTCCGACCCCGCCAGCGCTGCCGGATACTCCGACCCCCCCCCAGCACTGCCGGATACTCCGACCATGCCAGCACTGTCGGATACTTCGACCCCGCCAACACTGCCGGATACTCCGACCCCGCCAGCACTGCCGGATACTCCGACCCCCCCAGCACTGCCGGATACTCCGACCCCGCCAGCGCTGCCAGATCCTGCCGACCCCCCCGCCAGCACTGCCGGATACTCCGACCCCGCCAGCACTGCCGGATACTCCGACCCCGCCAGCGCTGCCGGATACTCCAACCCCGCCAGCACTGCCGGATACTCCGACCCCGCCAGCACTGCCAGGCTGCCGGATACTCCCGACCCCCGCCAGCACTGCCGGATACTCCGACCCCGCCAGCACTGCCAGCACTGCCGGATACTCCGACCCCGCCAGCGCTGCCGGATACTCCGACCCCCAGCACTGCCGGATACTCCGACCCCCAGCACTGCCGGATACTCCGACGCCCCCGGCACTGCCAGATACTCCGACCCCCGGCACGCCGGATACTCCGACCCCGCCGGCACTGCCGGATACCCGACCCCCGCCAGCACTTCCGGATACTCCGACCCCGCCGGCACCACTATTCTCACGGGCCTAGCGCAAATTGCGGAGCTCCTGTAACAAGCGCAAATGGAATACAACGCAACTATGCATATATGCAGTTAAGTATAGATATATCGATTTCTTTTCTGACTCGCGGTGGATGGGCTTATTCACTGGATTCTCCCGAATTAAACATTACCGCGTGAAACGGTTTCATAGTCTTGAGTAGGGGTCCAACATTTCCGGGCGGCGGCGCTCAGGCGCTCAGTCCCAGAGTGTCCAGCAGCTGGTCCAGCAGCCTCAGCTTGTCCCTGGCGGCGTCCGTGTCGGAGAAGGTCTGCACGCCGTTGCTGATGTGGAAGCGCACGTCGTCGACCACGCCGATGGAGTCGGTGTCCTGGCGCGCCACCACGGCGCCGGCGTCCTCCTCCACCAGCTGTGCGAACTCGGCGCTGTCCACCATCTGAGGAGATCACCGCCGTCTCAGCCCATCTAAGGAGATCACCGCCCTCTCAGCCCATCTGAGGAGATCACCGCCGTCTCAGCCCATCTGAGGAGATCACCGCCCTCTCAGCCCATCTGAGATCACCGCCGTCTCAGCCCATCTGAGGAGATCACCGCCGTCTCAGCCCATCTAAGGAGATCACCGCCCTCTCAGCCCATCTGAGGAGATCACCGCCGTCTCAGCCCATCTGAGATCACCGCCGTCTCAGCAGCCGCCGGCCCGCCGCGCCGTCTCCAGGTGCCACACTGTCCCGCCCCATACTCCTCCCAGGTAACTCCGGCGGACACTGTCCGGCGAGGCGGAGCGCGCTCTACTTAACATACTCGCGACCTGACCTTTTTCGCAGCATCTGTACAATCCAGGTCATATCATGTTAGGTCACCAGTCCAGGTCAAGTAACCTAACCCAAAAATGTTGAGAGGTGCAGCGGTATGAGCAAACCCAACGTATCGATCTGAGATTCACATCGCAATAAGGTCATCAGGAAAAAAACTGTGGTACAGTGATTTATATATCGAGGACCTGAGCCCAAGTCAGGAATATGACCTCTCATCTGAAATGCATGGGGTAAGTTCGATAACATCGCAGAGGATGGAGATAGAGCGTTTATTTCGACGTCATCTGTCACTGAAATTCAAATGATATGCATTATGACCTATTCTGGCCATGACCTGACCTTAGGTCAAGTGCGGCCAGCTTAAATTTACGATTCGGCCTGAAAAGGTCTTGTGATATAAAATACGAACGGGTTTGACGACATGATTCAAATGGTGCTTGTGTCTTTTCATGCTCCTATGTCAGCCAATATGACACAAAACGTAAGCTTCCGTTGTATTCTTAAGTAAACGTACTTCGGCCTCTAGTGACCTCAAAAGTGACTGACCAAAAAGTTGTACATAACATTTCCAGTATGGATCCAGATGGACTATCTAACATCGCTTTCCGCTCTTCTCTACCTGGTACAGTTGCTGACATTGTAAGGGGGCGGTTACCCGCCCGTACCGGCGAGGGTGGCGCGGAGTCGTACGGGCGCAAGTCAATACACGCTCAGGGATGGCACGCTACGCGGCACCTCAATAATGTCAGGCAGTAAAGCACGGGATGAGACTGGGAATGAGTTTGGACCCGGACGCATTGGACAGAGGGAGGCGCTGGCAGCTGAAGGCCCACTTGATCCTGGTGCGGAGGTTCGCCGTCTCAGTCTCTGGAGGCATGGGGCTGAGTGTTTAGTGCGCTCAGAGTAGCTCACCGACGCCAGATAGCGTGAGGTTCGTCAGCTACGTAGCTGGGGGCGGCAGCGACAGCGGGCTGCCCCGACAGTCGAATCGGCCCACTGTCCATCAGAAGCTGCCCTCCGCAGCTGGTATCTAGCGCAGACTCATGGGCCAACGTTCCGTCACCCCTCTGCACGACACCGACGTCCACCTGAACTACCCCTCCCCCTAGAACATACGTCCACCGGCTGGAAGGCGATGGAGTTGATCAGTAGCCCATGAAGAAGCCATAGACGATGGCCAGCCCGGACAGCATCACCATCAGCACGCAGACCGACACGCCCATGCTGCGCATCTCCGTCTCGGGCACGCCGCAGACCAGCGCCGGCCGCCGCTCTGGCCGCCGGCCGCCGCCGCCGCTGCCGCTGCAGCTGGCTGACCTGGCCAGCTGACGTGCCGGCCGCTCCAGCTCCGGCGACGTCACCGACGGCGGCGGCGGCGGCGGCGCGTGCATGTAGAAACAGGGCGTGGGGGCTGCACGCGGCAGGGTGGCGCTGCGTGCCACACGCTCGTCGCCGGCTGCTGACGCCGCCTCGCACAGCCGGTTGACGGAGGCGACCCGTGCCGGCGCGACACTAGCAGCGGCGGCGGCGGCGGCGGCGGCACTGGCGCTGACTGCCGGCGGCGGCGGTGGCCGGTGCGCGCTCGGCGGCGACGGCGGCGGCTCCATCTGGACGATAACCTCCTCTAAGGAGCGCGGCCGCTCGCAGGGTGACGCAGTGCCGAGTCGGCGCAGCTTGGCGCGGATGACAAGCTCGGAGCGGGAGAGCAGGGAGGAGGTGGCGGAGGAGCGGGAGCGGGAGCGGTGCAGCGGATCCGTCATCGGGAGCATGACCTGAGGCAGGAGGAGACAGGCACGGTCACCGCCGGGGTATACAGAGAGAAACCACTGCTGTCTGGGGTAGGAGGAGACAGGCACGGTCACCGCGGACCTGGGGGTGAGACGGGTACACAGAGGGGAAACCACTGCTGCCTGAGAAGGGTGGAGACAGGCACGGTCACCGCGGACCTGGGAGTGAGACGGGTACACAGAGGGGAAACCAGTGCTGTTTGAGGTAGGAGGAGGCAGGCACGAGGAGACAGGCACGGTCACCGCGGACCTGGGAGTGAGACGGGTACACAGAGGGGACACCACTGCTGTCTGAGGCGGGAGGAGACCGGCACGGTCACCGCGGACATAGGGGTGAGACGGGTACACAGACAGGAAACCACTGCTGTCAGAGAAGGGAGGAGACAGGCACGGTCACCGCGGACCTGGGAGTGAGACGGGTACACAGAGGGGAAACCACTGCTGTCTGAGGAGGAGGAGGGAGGAGACAGGCATGGTCACCGCGGACCTGGGGGTGAGACGGGTAAACAGAGGGGAAACCACTGCTGTCTGGGGTAGGAGGAGACAGGCACGGTCACCGCGGACCTGAGAGTGAGACGGGGTACACAGAGAGGAAGCCACTGCTGTCTGGGGTAGGAGGAGACAGGCACGGTCACCGCGGACCTGAGGAGTGAGACGGGTACACAGACAGGAAACTACTGCTGTCTGGGGTAGGAGGAGACAGGCACGGTCACCGCGGACCTGGGAGTGAGACGGGGTACACAGAGGGGAGACCACTGCTGTCTGAGAAGGGTGGAGACAGGCACGGTCACCGCGGACCTGGGGGTGAGACGGGTACACAGAGAGGAAACCACTGCTGTCTGAGAAGGGTGGAGACAGGCACGGTCACCGCAGACCTGGGAGTGAGACGGGTACACAGAGAGGAAACCACTGCTGTCTGAGAAGGGAGGAGACAGGCACGGTCACCGCGGACCTGGGAGTGAGACGGGTACACAGAGAGGAAACCACTGCTGTCTGAGAAGGGAGGAGACAGGCACGGTCACCGCGGACCTGGGAGTGAGACGGGTACACAGAGAGGAAACCACTGCTGTCTGGGGTAGGAGGAGACAGGCACGGTCACCGCGGACCTGAGAGTGAGACGGGTACACAGAGGGGAAACCACTGCTGTCTGAGGCGGGAGGAGACAGGCACGGTCGCCGCGGACCTGGGGGTGAGACGGGTACACAGAGAGGAAACCACTGCTGTCTGAGAAGGGAGGAGACAGGCACGGTCACCGCGGACCTGGGAGTGAGACGGGTACACAGAGAGGAAACCACTGCTGTCTGGGGTAGGAGGAGACAGGCACGGTCACCGCGGACCTGAGAGTGAGACGGGTACACAGACAGGAAACCACTGCTGTCTGGGGTAGGAGGAGACAGGCACGGTCACCGCGGACCTGGGGGTGAGACGGGTACACAGACAGGAAACTACTGCTGTCTGGGGTAGGAGGAGACAGGCACGGTCACCGCGGACCTGGGGGTGAGACGGGTACACAGAGGGGAAACCACTACTGCCATTCATGATCAGAAACTACGGAGTTACCCTTCTGAAAAATGTACGGGTTTGTGGTATCAGGGAGAGACAATGGGGAAAAATAATGCATGAAATAAATTCATGAGTCGCAGGTATTACCTGCAATGGGAGACTGGCATTTGTTCAAAGAAACCACCGGCTAAACTTGATTGATGCCGAAAGATGCGTTCGGCGAAAGTTAGGGGTACAATAGTCACATGAGTTACGGCGTCACGCTGTCGTCACTCAGTATCACCTCAGAGACGGAGGGCCTTAGTTCACGTGAGCCATGTATGATATGAGCAATATCGCCCCTTCCTTCCAGGAAAAAATAACTCAAATTAATATAATGTGGGAGGTGGGGGGAGGGGCTGCTCAGAGCAAGGCAAAACATCAGTTGGACCTTTCAAGGCCCGGTTATTAAAATGAAAGACATATTAGCGCTACAATATAGCTCATTGGTTCATCTAGACTTGCAAAGGTTGATATAAACGACCGTGAACCACACAGCAATAGGCCGCTAAACACATCCATAATATACATGGTGGCCTAAGAATGGAGGGTAAGAAGTGACCAGAGTATCGGCGCGATGTCCGGCAGCACTCGCCTGGTCCAGGTTGTCGGCGATGAACTGGGTGCAGGCGTCCTCCAGCTTGGGCAGCTGGAACAGCCGCGCCGTCCTCAGCAGCGGCAGCACACACTCGGGGTCCAGCACCGTGGTCAGATAGCCTCCGCAGATACGCTTCAGACCCGGCAGCAGGCACATGTCGGCCGCCGAGAGCACGTCCAACACCACCGCCTCCGTCAGCTGCCGGCACAGGCTCCGTCCACACATACTCCACACAGGTTCCGTCCACACAGATTCCGCACAGTCTCCGTCCACACATACTCCACACGGGCTCCGTCCACACAGACTCCGGCACAGGCTCCGGCACACAGACTGGCACAGGCTCCGGCACACAGACTTTCACAGGCTCCGGCACACAGACTCTGGCACAGGCTCCATCCACACATACTCCACACAGGCTCCGTCCACACAGACTCCGGCACAGGCTCCGGCACATGATCCGTCCACACATACTACACACAGACTCCGGCACACACAGACTCTACCAGTTGCCGGCACAGGCTCCGGCACACAGACTCTGACACTGGTTCCGTCCAAACAGACTCCTTACAGGCTCTGTCCACACACTCCGCACAGGTCCCGGCACAGGCTCCGGCACACAGACTCCGCACAGGCTCCGTCCACACATACTACACACAGGCTCCGTCCACATAGACTCCGCACAGGTTCCGGCACAGGCTCCGGCCACACAGACTCCACACAGGCTCCGTTCACACAGACCCCGCACAGGTTCGTCCACACAGACTCCACACAGACTCCGACACAGGCTCCCGGCACAGGCTCCGTCCACACGTAATCCACACAGACTCCGCACAGGTTCGTCCACACACACTCCGCACAGACTCCGACTCAGGCTCCGTCCACACATACTCCGCACAGGATCCATCCACACAGAATCCACTTAGGCTCCATACACACAGATTCTACACAGGCTTTGGCACAGGCTCCTTCCACACACACTTCGCACAGGCTCCGGCACACACAGGCACCGCACAGGTTCCATCCATACAGACTCCGCACATGTTCCATCCACACAGACTCCGCACAGGCTCCATCCACACAGGTACCGCACAGGCTCCGTCCACACCAACTCCGCACAGGCTCCGGCACACGGACTCCGCACAGGCTCCGGCACAGACTCCGCCCGGGCCCCGTCCACACATAATCCGCACAGGCTCCGTCCACAGACTCCACACAGGCTCCGTCCACATATAATCCGCACAGGCTCCGTCCACACATACTATATACAGGCTCCGGCACACATATACTCCACCAGCTGCCGGCACAGGCTCCAGCACGCAGACCCAGGACAGGCTCCGGCCACAGACTCTGCACAGGCTACATCCACACAGATTCTGCACAGGCTCCTTCCACACACACTTCGCACAGGCTCCGTCCACATGGAATCCACACAGGCTCCGTCCACATGGAATCCACACAGGCTCCGTCCAGACAGACTTCGTACAGGCTCCGTCCACACAGAATCCAACGCCGAGCGTGGCTACGCACGGAAGGGGACCAGGATACCAAATTGGTGCACGGCAAGTTGCTGGTATGGGTCACGCCCTACGAGCACATGATATCAGAATACGGCCCCAGAAGGTTTACAATAGCTGCTGCTGGTAAAATGGGCCTTCACATGGATCCAGGGACCCTGAGACTGGTTGCGGCTCCTGTACAATCGTAGGTTCTCAGTCGTAAGCCAGAAGTCTGGACCCATGAAGGGTCGTCTGTCACCAGCAGGGTTCCCAATATAGCGAATCAAGGCTGATGAACTTAAGTCGATTGGTCCTTTGTGACCGGCTAGCTCAGACTGAAGGGAGCTGAGACTCTGATCAAGATCTCTGACCTAGATCTTTATTACGTCCTTATGGCCAGTTAAGGCCCTGTATGCCAATGATACACCATGTGGGTAAAATCAGTCGTCCATGTAACTATCTAGGGCTTCCTGAAGTGAATCGGGACTTCATCTGGCAGGTGTCCTGTAGAAACCTAAACTGTAGCAATCATAGGCCCATTGAACGAGACGGGCCGATTTCAAATACTCGCGGGCCTCTAACAACTGTTTGAGGGTACCGGGCCCCAGTAGTAGTGGCCATCCCGACTGGCTAGTCTATTATACTAGAACGATAAAATAAACACTAATTACTTTTCCCTCTAAATTTGTATCACTCCGGAGGCCTACACGAGACAGTCAAAGCTACAGTTTTTTCTTTCGATCGTTTTCTTTAAGGATATCGAAGCTTAAATTCACTATTTACCTAAATCGGTTCGCATAGATTATTTAAAGTGAACAAAGAACATAAGAAATGGCTCACTCGACCGGCCTGAAAATGCCACCCCGTCCACGAAAGTGGTCTCTCCCCACGTTACAGCCCCTGGACAAAAATCCTGAATCCACCCCTGACCGATTTCCCCACGCATTTCCAACTGAGGGGTCATGGCCCCTACCTGCCATCGATATAAAAGATCACGTACCCGCAAGTTACTGTTCTCCATGAGCTTCTAACGTGAAATGAATCTCAGATCAATAGAACAAGTCCACCTTTATTGCTGCCCCTCTGAAATGCTGATTTTGAGGTTAGGTCACTATACATGAACTGATGGCATGACACGAGGAATGGCCTAGGTCTAAACAATTGCTGTCAATCGTGAAGAAGATCAGGTAATAGATCTAAGTAGCATGGCGGAGCTGCTGACCACGCTCTATTTCGGTTACTTGTGAAAAACCTTACAGGGGGGGGTGGGCGGACCCCGCCCCTGGGGCTGCGCGCATCAAACGTGTCCGTCAGACAAAATATTTTTCTGAGATTAATCATCATCCTGAAAATTACAGTCATCAAATATCTTTTTCACAGCCGCCAACCATGCTAGTCCGGAGAGAAACGCCCCGTTTATGGTCACAGCTCCAGCAGTTTGCACAGGGCTGCCACAGTGGGAGCCTATACTCACTATCACAGAAACACCGTGGCGACGGTAACGCAGCCGTTGGCGGCGTGCTCACCGGGGCCCAGTTCTGGTACACGTAGTGCACCACGCAGGCGAACACGGCCGGCGTGACGTTGCGCAGCGCCACCAGCGGCACGTCGCCGCCCTCGTCAGCCGCCCTCTCCTGCAGCGGGTCCCGCAGCAGCGCGCCAAAGTACTCACTGCGGCCGCAGAAGAACGCCTGCCGGCACCGGCCTGGTCAGCGCCCAGCGCTACCTGGCACCACCACAGCGCCCCCTGTACCTAGCCTGGACACCCAGCCCGCTCAAAACACCTCCCTCCACCACAGCGCCCCCTGCATCCAGCCCGCTCAAAACACCTCCCTCCATCACAGCGCCCCCTGCATCCAGCCCACTCAAAACACCTCCCTCCATCACAGCGCCCCCTGCATCCAGCCCACTCAAAACACCTCCCTCCATCACAGCGCCCCTGCACCTAGCCCGCTCAAAACACCTCCCTCCACCACAGCGCCCCCTGCACCTAGCCCGCTCAAAACACCTCCCTCCATCACAGCGCCCCCTGCACCTAGCCCGCTCAAAACACCTCCCTCCATCACAGCGCCCCCTGCATCCAGCCCGCTCAAAACACCTCCCTCCATCACAGCGCCCCCTGCATCCAGCCCACTCAAAACACCTCCCTCCATCACAGCGCCCCCTGCATCCAGCCCACTCAAAACACCTCCCTCCATCACAGCGCCCCCTGCACCTAGCCCGCTCAAAACACCTCCCTCCACCACAGCGCCCCCTGCACCTAGCCCGCTCAAAACACCTCCCTCCACCACAGCGCCCCCTGCATCCAGCCCGCTCAAAACACCTCCCTCCACCACAGCGCCCCCTGCATCCAGCCCGCTCAAAACACCTCCCTCCACCACAGCGCCCCCTGCACCTAGCCCGCTCAAAACACCTCCCTCCATCACAGCGCCCCCTGCATCCAGCCCGCTCAAAACACCTCCCTCCACCACAGCGCCCCCTGCATCCAGCCCGCTCAAAACACCTCCCTCCACCACAGCGCCCCCTGCATCCAGCCCGCTCAAAACACCTCCCTCCACCACAGCGCCCCCTGCATCCAGCCCGCTCAAAACACCTCCCTCCACCACAGCGCCCCCTGCATCCAGCCCGCTCAAAACACCTCCCTCCACCACAGCGCCCCCTGCATCCAGCCCGCTCAAAACACCTCCCCTCCACCACAGCGCCCCCTGCATCCAGCCCGCTCAAAACACCTCCCTCCACCACAGCGCCCCCTGCATCCAGCCCGCTCAAAACACCTCCCTCCACCACAGCGCCCCCTGCATCCAGCCCGCTCAAAACACCTCCCTCCATCACAGCGCCCCCTGCATCCAGCCCGCTCAAAACACCTCCCTCCACCACAGCGCCCCCTGCACCTAGCCCGCTCAAAACACCTCCCTCCACCACAGCGCCCCCTGCATCCAGCCCGCTCAAAACACCTCCCTCCACCACAGCGCCCCTGCACCTAGCCCGCTCAAAACACCTCCCTCCACCACAGCGCCCCCTGCATCCAGCCCGCTCAAAACACCTCCCTCCACCACAGCGCCCCCTGCACCTAGCCTGGACATCCAGCCCGCTCCATGCACCTCCCTCCGCCTGTAGGTTTTCTGGTAACGACGAGCTCCTTCAATGTCCGATCGATGTGTTTTCGTTCTGTCTGAACACATTTTTCGGGCCCGCAGAGGGCGAATGCCTGCCTTGTGGGCAAGAAAATGAATTACTTGCCTTGTGTGCAGGAAAGCGGTACTGGTCGACCAGGAAGCAGACGTCGGCGTACCTGACCGGCACCTGGGGCATGAGCGGCAGCTCGGTGCCGACCACCCAGCCGCCCAGCTGGGGCGGCACCGCCTGCAGCGCCATCACGCCCAGGTCCTGGGTCAGCTCCGACAGCCACTCCGCCGGCTCCAGCACCAGCTGCGTCACCCGCGTGCCTGGCTTACCGCTCACTGCCGACACACCAGCTGTGTCACTGCTCACTGCCGACACACCAGCTGCGTTACCGCTCACTGCCGAAACACCAGCTGCGTTACCGCTCCCTACAGACACACCAGCTGCGTCACTGCTCACTGCCGAAACACCAGCTGCGTTACCGCTCACTACCGAAACACCAGCTGCGTCACTACTCACTGGGGACACACCAGCTGCGTCAACGCTCCCTACCGACACACCAGCTGCGTCACTGCTCACTGGGGACACACCGGCTGCGTTACCGCTCACTACCGAAACACCAGCTGCGTCACTGCTCACTGCCGACACACCAGCTGCGTCACTGCTCACTGCCGACACACCAGCTGCGTCACTACTCACTGGGGACACACCAGCTGCGTCAACGCTCCCCTACCGACACACCAGCTGCGTCACTGCTCACTGGGGACACACCAGCTGCGTCACTGCTCACTGGGGAACGCCAGTTGTGCCACTGCTAACTGGGGACACATCAGCCGCGTCATTGCTCACTGGGGACTAACCAGCTGCGTCACAGCTAACTGGGGACAACACCCTAGCCACCGCTGACTGAGGGCAGATATACCATGACACACGACTGGTACGGAGTGGGCAGTCACTCACTGAGTGTACGGCGGCCCCCCTGCGAGGGTGCTGGGTCATGACCGACAGGAGGGGGCTGAAAATATACACGGCGAGGGGGCAGTCATACCAAAGGGGAGGAGATTGATAAGCACGGACTGGACAGAGGGAGGATTAACGCTCAGCAGAGAGAAAATATCAATGCAGAGATGTGACGGAGCGCATAAGGCCGTAGACTGCATACATACATCGGAGGCGGGTTTCCCGTCCTCCCCGCACCAGTGCACAGTGATGCAGCGGGCCTAAAAAACGGGACGAAAATGCCAAAAATGGCTTTCTAGAATTGATATCAAATGTATGCGATTCGTTTGAGAATTGTTTGGAACCCTAAAAACCATGATTATCTTCTTCCTCTAGCGTACCACACTGGTTTAACAGGGGTTGAAACTTGAAACTTATTCTGCCTCGCTAAATACGAGTATCTGACCAGAAATAATAGCGTGATCTAAACCGTTAATAGCAGGTGCTCACACTTCGCCATCCATAATAAACGTATACTACCGTGAAGCTTGGGATGTCTGCGACCTTCTGGTTACAAAAATACGGTTCTAGCTGCTCCGGAGAATGCAGTGAGTTCGTTTTAATGACAAAAAAAAAAAAATAATGACAGTTTTAGTGAGTGCATGTTCTACCCGTAGTTGGCGAGCGGTTGTGGCAATGGCGCGCGCGGCATTCTCAATACGACGCGTATTATTTCATTTCTTGGGGGAGGCAGGAGGTGAAAAATCACAAAATATGCGTAACGTTATTAATGGACAGCCTATTATTGAATGAGGCAATAAAGTTGAGAAGCGGGAGGGTAAATTGAGAGAACGAAAGCATGGTTCAATGGTTATTAGAATTGAGAGATATTTTGAACAAACGACCGCGGCCTAATACCTTCCAATCAGTATCGAACCAGCTGTACATACTACCTCTTTTGGATTTCGAAGAAAGTCGCTTGTCGCACATTTTTTTGCGTTTGCCGGCTGTTAAAGTTTAACAGTGGTCATCTTCTGATGATGTTTTAATACCCGACGCTCCCTAAATGTGTTCCCAATGCTAAAAAATACGAGGTGAGAATGCATTTTTTTCACTACTAATGTTTGCCGGCTAAAAACCGGGGAAATCCAATCATATCAAATCATTAATCATATGAATTGTTTTCCTTACTATTACCTTTATTCAGCTTATGGCACGGTCAGATTTGCGACTTTGTAATTATTTCATAAATCTACAGTCACTGTCAGAACCGTTAAAAACTCTAGATAGCCTCTGCATGAAGTAGCGCACCCAATGGGTGCCAAAGGGTGCTCTGGTGCCTTCGTTATGGACCTGACCTCAAAATGGATGTCCGCTCTAGATTTTCCTTTACAATAGCTTTTGAATGGTGTATAGAAACTTGATCTAACTCTTCTAGAAGCTGAGTTACACCCGGCTTTTGTCAACCTTGTTTTGAGGACCAGCACTGCCTTACATCGTTCTAGAAATGACATCATAACTCGGTGCCCTGACTTCACCTTGGATTGAAATTTCGTCAAGATGTACCAAATTGATTTTGGTTCGCACTTCCCACGCAGCATTGCGCTAAACCGAGCCGTTCTTCTCCCATCGTGAAAAATAAAGAGGGGGTAAAATCGACCCCCTAGTAAAAGGAGGGTTAAGAGGAAAAACAAAACTTGGTGTGCTTGCTTGAGCCGCCTGATGAAGGGCTTCAATTTGAACCCAAAATAATTGTTCTGTCATTATTATTTATTGAGCTACGAATTTGGTCCGGTTTTTCAGGCCTCCTGCTTCACTGTGCAGTGCAGAGCAGAGAGAATGCACCAGAGAACAAGCATAGGCGGGAAATGGCAGGCGTTAGCAGTACATATACTATGTTGGTAAAAATGCTCATATCAGAATATCGCAGCATGACAACTTCAGTGCGCAAAGCGATCAGAAAACATGTGCGGGAACGCAAGATAAGACGAATGCTGAAAACACAAGGTAGTGTTAAAACAAGTTCGACAACTTAAATGAGGTTAAGAAGCATTAGCAAACTCTAGCCTTTCACTGCAATTTGAGCATGGGACTGCTCGCATCCGGACGAGGCCACTGATTCCAGGCGATGCAGCCAAGGACGTTGTAATATTTGATGTTTATAACACACAAATCATGCTAAACGCACCTATCATTTTATTTATAATCTTAACCAACTTTTTCCGACAAATCAAATAAAACTATCCGCAAAAATCGTTTCGAGCCCACGACTCACCGATCGCCGTGAAACCAAAATTAAGCAGGTGCCAGTTCCTCTCCCAATTCCCCATTTGGAGGCCCCAGCATCCTAGCTAGCACGTGTCTGGCGACTGGACATCACCTGTGGTTCTGCTGCACCGCACGCAGGAGTCGGGTCACGTAAGCCTAATCTAAACACATGGTCTGCCCGCTCGCTCAACGGACCACGTCTTGCCAAACAAGCACGGAGCACGGATCCCATTACTAGTATGACCAGTTTAGACCCCGCCACGACGAAACCAGAGAAGAAGCTTCTCTCTCTCTCTCTCTCTCTCTCTCTCTCTCTCTGTCTTGCCTACCGAATTCGTCCACCTTGTCCAGGTGCTGGTGTAGTTGCTCTCGCAGCTGTGGCAGTCGACACTGGGCCGCCAGCCGCAGGCACGGGTCCACCTCGGAGACGGCCGTCTCCAGCCGGCCCGTGTACAGGTACTGCAGCAAGCTGGCGAACGCCGCCGGGCTCACCTGCTCCAGCACACAAACACGCTGACGTCGGCAGAGAACGCCGCCGGACTCACCTGCTCCAACACACAAACACACTGACGTCGGCAGAGAACGCCGCCGGACTCACCTGCTCCAACACACAAACACGCTGACGTGGGCAGAGAACGCCGCCGGACTCACCTGCTCCAGCACACAAACACGCTGACGTCGGTAGACCGGCCCACTGGGGGCCTGGTAACCTCAGTTCATCCCAAATGCTCACTATTTCATTCGCTTGAAAACGCTTTTTATGAAGCATGAGCGGGAGGTCATGTAATGGTTGTTCCCCGCAGCTTATATCTGCAGTGCTGTTTCGCTTTTGGTCGGCTCGCTAATGCAGTGTATCCTCAGATTTGTTTCTTTTAGATGGCTTACCTGGCATTGTGATTCACGTTCAAAATCAGCGGTCCGCGACCGGCACACATGTGTCCATATTAGTTACCATTGCGATTTACAACCAATCTCGAAGGGTAGGTAATTAGGAGATCATCCCAGGCAGGCGTGTCACGGAACGTCATGGTACAGGTACTATGTCAGGGAACATGTATTGTGTACGCACTGGCGTAAGACGATGCTATAGCTGGGTCGTCATCGATTCACGATCTCAATTCATGAGTGTACAAACGGTCAACTTGTACCAACTGACGTCTGACCGTTACACTGGCGTGTAACTGTTTCAGTCGAAATCCGTCAAAATTCGAGCAATTCTGATTGGACAGTGCGTTCTTTGGATATGTGATTATGAGTGGATATGCGATTTCGTATAAAATGCAGTGGACCTCACTACGAGCATCACGTGACCTGCCGTGACCTGATCTGATCTAACCTAGCGAAGTAACAACTGTGTTTGAGCTATCTGTGGACATGAACATTTGCACAGATGTGATAGATAGATAAGTCACAGGGGGCCCGGGTGGATCATAGATGGCCCGGTTGCACTCACAGGGGGCCCGGTTGCAGTCACAGGGGGCCCGGTTGCAGTCACAGGGGGCCCGGTGGATCACAGATGGCTGCCTTCAAAACTCACGAAGATGTCATATTCCCTTACGGTGTTATAACCCAGCCGCCCCCCCCACAAACTTTTTGCCTAGATCCGTCAATCTTTTCATGCAACTATTCATTTCAAACCCACATTTGTTTCTAGGAAATTAATATATGAGGCATAAGTATTAAAGGTGTAAAGGTATCTGTAAAAGGTGTTTGGGAAGTGAGCGGTATTTGTTTAGAACAAAAACTTCCAGCCCGGAAAATGATCCATCTTCCAGCCTCGCCCAGTCCAGCCCAGCCCGGCCCAGTCCGGTTTGTCCTCCAATATTGCCAGCCCAGCTCAGCCCAGCCCGGTGTCTAAAAAGCTCAGCCCGTCCATCCCTGGTCAGAATACGCTGCTTTGATGCGATAGTGCATAATTATGCTCATTATAAACCTTACGGAAAAATAAAAAAGATCTTACCTACTCTACCCGAAAGGGATTATTGATACTTAAATAGGAAAAAAGAAAGAAGAAAGATATTTGCGGCATTAAAAGCGGTGATTGACCTCAGGTCAAGGTTACAACGTAGAATTTTCTAGCGGGAAATTATGGTCAAACTAAATGTTGATTTTAATATTTTTTTCATTTTACACGCTAGAATGATTTTTATGAATTTCCATAACAATTGCACTGTAAGTCGAAAAATACGGCTACGACTTGTAAAGGATATTTTTTCCGATCGAGATAAAATTTCCAGATTCAATTCAGGGTCCACTAGAGCCCTATGTAGCAATTTTCAAGAAAATGGGGAAAATGTCGTGTATATTTGCTTTTTGCCTGGTCGATTTGACTGGAATTGCCTATAGGTAGTAGTCCTGAGGGGCGTGTCAAATAGAACGCCTAGTTTCCCTGTGGTTGGCGGTGATCAGGCGTGAGCTGCCGCGCGGGACTGCCGGCAGCTGCAGTGGCGCCGGTGTCAGTGTCTGAAGCGGCTGTGGTGGGCTGCCGCGCGGGACTGCCGGCAGCTGCAGTGGCGCCGGTGTCAGTGTCTGAAGCGGCTGTGGTGGGCTGCCGCGCGGGACTGCCGGCAGCTGCAGTGGCGCCGGTGTCAGTGTCTGAAGCGGCTGTGGTGGGCTGCCGCGCGGGACTGCCGGCAGCTGCAGTGGCGTCGGTGCCAGTGTCTGAAGCGGCTGTGGTGGGCTGCCGCGCGGGACTGCCGGCAGCTGCAGTGGCGCCGGTGTCAGTGTCTGAAGCGGCTGTGGTGGGCTGCCGCGCGGGACTGCCGGCAGCTGTAGTGGCGCCGGTGTCAGTGTCTGAAGAGGCTGTGGTGGGCTGCCGCGCGGGCTGGCTAAGATAGTCACGATGAAAAAGAAACACGCAAGTTATGTTTCTTTTTCCAAATACGAGGAAAAAGACTGAATTTCAGTGGCATGCAAAACTCTGCGGGTAAATTTCCCTAAAACGCTAGGCAGCCGAAGTACGCAAGTGAAATTAAATATTACATAAACACTGAATGACTGCTTTTAGATTGCACCAGCCGTTTTACCTTATAAGAAGGGGCTAAACATCAAAGCAAATATTTCTGGTTCTTGACGCATTTTTCGAAAAATAGAAAATTTTGAGTACGATGGAATTACCCGATCACTAATAAATTAGCAACCGTAGAAATTATCCGACTTCGGCTATTTTTTGCCGATGTACTAAAGAATGAGTAAAACAATGGGAAGCGTCAGCCCCACCTATACATTTCCAAAGTTCCTGGAAAATACACCACTCTACCGGCCACTGACCAGGTCGTTATTGAGCGAGATGGTGGAGCGATCCCGCCACTTGGTCTCCAGCATGTCGGAGAAGTAGGCGCAGCGCGCCGCCAGCAGGCAGCGGTGCACGTGGAACGGCGTGCCGTGCACCAGGAACGTCACGTCCGAGAACGGGTGCTGCTCCAGCAGCCTGCGGCGTCACACAGAGACGGGCACACGTCACACAAAGACGGGTACACGTCACACAGAGACGGGTACACGCCACACAGAGATGGGCACACGTCACACAGAGACAGGCACATGTCACACAGAGACAGGCACACGTAACACAGAGACGGCCATATGTCACACAGAGACGGCACACGTCACACAGAAACGGCACACGTCACACAGAGACAGCACATGTCACACAGAGACGGCACACGTCGCACAGTGGCGGCTTTAATTTCAAGCAAAACCACAGCGAAGGGAAAATTATGCTTGTCTTCGAGAACATATATCATAGGACCGTATGCCTTCCGGAGCTGCCGAGCCACCTCAGCAGGTGTAGCTGGGCTGGCGGTCAGGGACTGACCTGCAGGTCAGGTGCCCCCACCAACCTCAGCTGTGTGTACAGTCACCGGCCCCACTGGCGCCGGCAGGGAGGCTGACCTGCAGGTCAGGTGCCCCCACCAACCCCAGCTGTGTGTACGCTATACAGCTACCGGCCCCACTGGCTGACCTGCGCAGGAACTCGTGGTAGAGGTCGCGGCGGATGGTGCGGCTGGTGACCACCTGTCTGCGCAGCAGCAGCCGCCGGATGTCGTCCGTCAGCGCGCCGTACAGACACCGCTCGGCGTCGAAGGTGTTGGCCTGGCAGCGGGCGCCGCTCTCCAGCAGGTACTGCACCAGCTGCCGGTGGCCGCAGAGGCAGGCGTAGTACCTGCCACCGCGCACCACAGCCGCTTCAGACACTGGCACCGGCGCCACTGCAGCTGCCGGCAGTCCCGCGCGGCAGCCCACCACAGCCGCTTCAGACACTGCCACCGACGCCACTGCAGCTGCCGGCAGTCCCGCGCGGCAGCCCACCACAGCCGCTTCAGACACTGGCACCGACGCCACTGCAGCTGCCGGCAGTCCCGCGCGGCAGCCCACCACAGCCGCTTCAGACACTGACACCGGCGCCACTGCAGCTGCCGGCAGTCCCGCGCGGCAGCTCACGCCTGATCACCGCCAACCACAGGGAAACTAGGCCTTCTATTTGACACGCCCCTCAGGACTACTACCTATGGGCAATTCCAGTCAAATCGACCAGGCAAAAAGCAAATATACACGGCATTTTCCCCATTTTCTTGAAAATTGCTACATAGGGCTCTAGTGGACCCTGAAATTGAATCTGGAAATTTTATCTCGATCGGAAAAATATCCTTTACAAGTCGTAGCCGTATTTTTCGACTTACAGTGCAATTTTTTATGGAAATACATAAAAAATCATTCTAGCGTGTAAAATGCAAAAGATTAAAATCAACATTTATTTTGACCATAATTTCCCGCTAGAAATTTTTACGTTGTAACCTTGACCTGAGGTCAATCACCGCTTTTGATGCCGCAAATATCTTTCTTCTTTCTTTTTTCCTATTTAAGTATTAATAGTCCCTTTCGGGTAGAGTAGGTAAGATCTTTTTTATTTTTCCGTAAGGTTTATAATGAGCATAATTGTGCACTATCGCGTCAAAGCGGCGTATTCTGACCAGGGATGGACGGGCTGAGCTTTTTAGACACCGGGCTGGGCTGAGCTGGGCTGGCCATATTGGAGGACAAACCGGACTGGGCCGAGCTGGGCCGGGCTGGACTGGGCTGGGCTGGACTGGACTAGGCGAGGCTGGAAGATGGACCATTTTTCCGGGCTGGAAGTTTTTGTTCTAAACAAATACCGCTCACTTCCCAAACACCTTTTTACACATAACTTTACACCTTTAATACTTATGCCTCATATATTAATTTCCTTGAAACAAATGTGGGTTTGAAATGAATAGTTGCATGAAAAGATTGACGGACCTAGGCAAAAAGTTTGTGGGGGGGGGGCGGCTGGGATATAACACCATAAGGGAACATGACACCTTCGTGAGTTTTGAAGGCAGCCACAAAATCGCATAGAGCATTCCCAAAAACCCTGGTTCCATTTTCTGTTTCGGGTCAAACTTACCTTTTGAGGAGCAGCAGTGCTTTTGCGTTTGAACCGACCGGTCTGACCCCCCTGCAGAGGCATACAGCCCCACGTGTATAACACTTAGAAGGAGCACTTACAAATGCTGTCCCATGTGATCCTACACAACACTTGCACATGCGTATAGTCCCATGTGTCCCTACATAACACAACACTTACAGGGGCGTACAGTCCCACGTGTCCCTTCCAATCAATGACCGGGGTGTACCGTCCCATCCATCCCTACATAACACTTAACGGGGCGTACTGTCCCATGTGTCCCTGACACAACACTTAGAGCAGGGGCGTAAGTTTCCATATATTTGGGGGCTCGAGCCCCCCAATGCTGGGGAAAAGCTCCCCCCAATGACCCGACGAGCCCCCCAATCCCAAGTTGCGGGCCCCTGCGGACACAGCCGGGCCCCTGTCACGATTGCGGGCCCCAGTGGTCTACTTGGGCTAGCTTTGGCTGAGGCTAGGATCCCTGGCATGCTTTCGGGTCCCCTGTGGGCCACCTCGGTGTCCGCAACCGGGCCCCTAACGATATTTTCAGGCCCACTTTGACTGCCTCCGGGTCCCTAATTCCGGCAGTCTCGGGCCTCCTGTCATCCAACCGGGCCCTCTGTGATCCACCCGGGCCCCTGTGGACTGCAACCGGGCCCCCTGTAATCCACCCGGGCCCCCTGTGACTGCAGCCGGGTCCCCTGTGATCTATCCGGCCCCCTGTGACTGCAACCGGGCCCCTGTGTTCCAGCCGGGCCCCCTGTAATCCACCCGGGCCCCTGTGACTGCAACCGGGCCCCTATCCTCCACCCGGGTCCCTGTGATACACCCGGACCCCCTGTGACTGAGACCGGGCCATCTGTGATCCACCGGGCCCCCTGTGACTGCAACCGGGCCCCCTGTGAGTGCAACCGGGCCATCTATGATCCACCCGGGCCCCCTGTGACTGAAACCGGGCCCCCTGTCATATACCCGGGCCCCCTGTGACTGCAACTGGGCCATCTGTGATCCACCCGGGGCCCCTGTGACTGCAATCGGCCCCCTATGATCCACCCAGGCCCCTGTGACTGCGACCGGGCCCCCTGTGATCCACCCGGGCCCCCCTGTGACTGCAGCCGGGCCCCCTGTGAGTGCAACCGGGCCATCTATGATCCACCCGGGCCCCCTGTGACTGCAACCGGGCCCCTATCATCCACCCGGGCCCCTGTGATACACCCGGACCTCCTGTGACTGAGACCGGGCCATCTGTGATCCACCGGGGCCCCTGTGACTGCAACCGGGCCCTCTGCAATCCACCCGGCCCCCTGTGCCTGCAACCGGGCCCCCTGTGATCCACCCGGGGCCCCTGTAATGACAACCAGGCCCCCTGTGATTCACCCGGGCCCTCTGTGACTGCAACTGGCCCCCTATGATCCACCCAAGCTCCTGTGACTGCGACCGGGCCCCCTGTGATCCACCCGGGCCCCCTGTGACTGAAACCAGCCCCCTGCCATCCACCCGGACCACCTGTGACTGCAACCAGGCACTCTGTGACTGCAACCGGGCCCCTTGACTGCAACCGGGCCCTTTGCGATCCACCCGGGCCCCTGTGACTGCAATCGGGCCCCCTGTAATCCACCTGGGGCCCCGTGATCCACCCGGGGGCCCATGTGATCCATCCTGGGCCCCTGTGATCCACACGGGCCCACTTTGACTGCAACCCGGCCCCCTGAGATCCACCCGGGCCCCCTGTGACTGCAAACAGATTCCCTGTGGCCCAACCGGGCCACCTGTGACTGCAACCGGGCCCTCTGTGATCCGCCCGAGCCTCTGTCACCGCAACCGTGCGCCTGTGATCGACCCGGGCCCCCTGTGACTGCAAACGGGACCTGTGACTGCAACCGGGCTCCCTGTGGTCCAGGAGGCGCGGGTCCTCTAATACCACGGACGGGCCCTTGCCATGAGTGCGGGGCCTCGTGGTCTATCTGGGCTTGCTGTGGCTGCAGCCGGGCTCCCTGACATGCTTGCTTGGGTGCGGTCCCCTTTAGGGTTACCCATAATCGCTGTGTCCGCAAACGGGCCCCTAACGATATTCTCAGGCCCATTTTGACTGCATCCGGCCCCTATTTCTGGCAGTCTCGGAACCTTTTTGGTTCAGCCGGGCCCTCTGTGACTGCAACCAGCCTCCTTGTATTCTGCCTTGGCCCCTTTTAGTCTTCCCGGGCCCCTTGTGGACGGTTTGGGCTCCTTTTGGTCTGCCCGGGCCCTCCGTGGTCTGCCCGGGCCCCGTGTGGTATGCCCAGTCCCCCTGTGGTCTACCCGGCCCCCAGCGGTCTGCCCGGCCCCCTGCAATTTGCCCGGGCTCCTACCGTTTGTCCGTGTCCCTGTTGTCTGCAAGGAACCACAGCACTAGCGGATCCAGCGGGGGGGCAAGCGGGACAATCCCCCAAATCCCCCAATTTTGCCGATTTTTACGGATTTTCTTCAAACAAAAACCATATGTTTTCACGATTTGGGGCCCCGTTGCCCCTCCCCCCCCCCACCATCGGCCTGAGTCCGAACCTGACTCCATTCCTCCCACTGCGCTGCGGTCCGTGGAACCCGTGCAACCAGCCTCTGCCTGCTTGCTAACCAGGCTTCCTGTGGCTCTAGCCGGGCTTATTGCCTTGCTCCGACCCCCGTAGTTCACCACCCCCCCACCGTGCGCAGCCGGGCCCCTTCCGATAAAAGTACTGGTTTAATAAATTAACATGTTTTTTATTTTGGCATCCTCCGTCGGCACTACTTTTCTTCATTGATATATTTCTAGGCATTTTTGTCAGAAATGTGCATGAAGTTTTCCATTTTGTTAGTTCTAGTGGAATTTTATATAAATTTGTCTGTCAAAAAGTGTATCATATCTTGTCGTCAAATCTGGGTCAAATAATGTGCGTCCGCCGGCGAATGGTAGCTACTTAATTTCCCGGGCTTGTCAGCGCAGCGCGAAGGAAGCTAAGGCAATATCTTGGCTAAGGCATGCTCCCGACTCTCTTGTCGTGTTCCCCGAGGGGAATGATTTGCACAAAGTTTGCTTTTAACAGTAAAATTGGAACGTTTATGATTCAATCGGCTTGTGTCTACTCTGGAAAAGTTTCTTAGGCTCTCATTTGGATTTTACGTTAGAGCTTTTCGTGTTAATCCAAATCGTGCTCCGATGCGCAGTGTTGAATGGCAAGTGAAGTGATTGTTTGCTATTAGCTGCTGTCGGGCTAACCCTAATGAGTGATGATCCCCTATCCGGCTCCCCTGATGGCTAAATACCAAGACTTGGAGAATCTTGTGCCCCTATGGCCGCCAGTGACGTATCTCGAATTTGGGTAAGGGGAGGGGCAAAACCTCAGGGGGCAGGGTGGCACTTAGCCACCCGAAGGGCGCACTTCTCACCCAAAGGGCGACCAATTGTCGCATCCTGGGGAGAGGAGGGTTTGGGGGCGGCATTTCGTCCTCAGAGGCTCTTGGGCTTAAGGGGTGGTTACCCCATTCGCCCCCTGAGGCCGGGCTCCCTGTGGCCTGTCCGGGCCCCTGTGGTCTGCCCAGGCCCCTGTGTTCTACCCAGGCTCTTGTGGTCTGCCCAGGCCCCTGTGGTCTGCCCAGGCCCCCGTGGTCTGCCCGGACCCCTTGTGCTCCGCTCGCCCCCTTGTGGTCTGCCTGGGGTCCTTGTGGTCTTCCCGGGTCCCTATGGTCTGCCCGGGCTCCTGTGGTCTGCCCCGGCCCCTGTGGTCTGCCCCGGCCCCTGTGGTCTGCCCCCGTCCCTGTGGTCTGCCCCGGGCCCTGTGGTCTGCCAGGCCCCATTTGGTCTGCACGGACCCCTTGTCTTCTAGTGCCCATTTTGGTCTGATCGAGCCCCTTGTGGTCTTCCCGGGCCTCCTGTGGTTTTCCCGGAACCCTTTTGATCTGTCCGGGCCTCCGTATTGCCTCTGCGGCCCCCTTTTGTCCGTACAGGGCCCCTTTTCTCTGCGCGGGCCCTCTGTGGTTTGTCCGGGCCCCTCCCAGTCTGCAAAGTATGGCACTTTCGACGAGATCTCGTGGTGCGGACACCCTTTAGGTGGTGCGAACTTTTGAGCAAACGAATGCCCACTTTTGCCGTCTGGTGCGAGGGAGTTCAAATCAATCACCCACAGAGTTCTGAGAAGGGAGGAACTGGTAAAAACTTAGAAATGTTCGGGTCAGTGAAATTTCTCACCGTGTTTGGTGTGAATTTTTGGCTGCTGTTGGTGCGAAAAATCTACAAGGCTGGTGCGGACTCGTCGGGTCTGCTGCCATACTTTGCAGGCTGGGGCCCCTCTGTGGTTAGCCCGGCCCCTGTGTTCTGCTCGGGTCCCTGCGGTTTGCCCAGGTCCTTTCATCTGTCCAGGCCCGGTGTGGTCTGCCCGGGCCCGCTGCCCAGCCAGCAATTCCGACCGGGCCCAGAGCGGCTGGGCCGCGCTCTGCCCGAGCCATAAGACTCATAGCTGAGCCACGTAGACTCGGGCTGAGCCCGACATTAGGTCGGGGGATGACAACTTGCCCGAGCGGTAGAGCCCGGTTTTGCTTGACCATGGGCTCTGCCCAGGCGGAGCGGAGCCGGACCTGGGCTGAGCCCATGTACTCGGGCTCTGCCCAGTCAAAGCCCAGCATATATCGAGCAGAACCCAGCCAAATTGCTGGCTGTGTGTGGTCTGCTCGGGCCCCTAGTGGGCTTACCGGGCTCCTTGTGGTGCGGCCCCTAGTGGGCTTACCGGGCTCCTATGGTTTTCTGGGTTCCTGTGGTCTGCCCGGCCACTTTGGTGTGCTCAGGCCCTCTGTGGTCTGTCCGGGTCCCTTGTGGTCTAAGAATATCGTGCAGAAACTGAAGCAGTTGTGTTAGTCGCGTATTTGCAGGGGTTCTTTATTTTTTAGCAGTTTCGTGCCCCAGGTGGTGTATCGGTGCTCCCTGTTACCGAAACCGGCCCCCTGCCATGCTTGTGGGCCCCCTGTGGTTTCCCCGGGCAACGTGCGGCCGGTGCCATGCCTCCTGGAACATTCCGGGAGAGATGGATGGGGCGTGAGAAATGTTAGCCCTCATTCCTTTTGTACTGATCCTATATGAGGATTGTAAAAGGAAATAGGCAGTACCATCCATTCATTGTACCCCTTGACCGGCACCCAGTGTCGTAAAATGTTATTGAACTGACAAGGTGAATGGATCAGAAAAAGGTGTCTTGATCATGTAACATAAATATCAGTAGGTTCGATTTCCCTGCTGATAAAGGAATTTCGCACTTCGATCTCTACCTTCCATTTGTATCAAATCATCCGTGATAATGCGATTTCGTTCCAGGTGTGAATGTTAAAATGGTTGGACAGTATAAACATAAGTCGGGTCCACAAAAGTGTAAAACAAAGAACCTTCAAGACCGAGAGGCTGCTCCAGCAAAACTACCAAAACTTTCTTCATTTTTCAGGTAACCTATGAATCTAGAATCGTCTTGCTAATTTTGCAAACTGTTATAAAATAACCCCGATCATATTTGCATTTAATCTCTAGTAAAGTACGCGTCCACTTAAAGTAGTTCATGTCACTACTATTTTTTGGTACTATGCAAGCTACCTTCATCTATCGACCGCAAAAATTAAAAACTCCAATTTAAAACTAACTCGGAAAAGTGCAATGTATGTAATTCCAATCCTCCTTTTCCTGATCATTGCCTTTCTCGGCCAGGCCACCAGCCGGATCCCGATTGCTAAAAGATCCTCCAGCATCTATCCCTCCTGCGTCGTGAGGGGCTGATCCCGTTGTACCCTCGGAGGAGAGCATCCGCGTGGACGACGAAGACGGTGAGTAGACACCTACTTGTCCAATATCCTGACATACTTTGGCAGCTCGTTCAAAAGATTAGGTCTTCGGACTACTTTTTGGGCTAAATAGTGCAAATCATGAACAGTGACGAATAGCGCGCTAAAAGTTGTTATTTAACCTTTGCAGTCAGTTTTCGACAAAAAACGGTCGAAAATGCGTTTTTTTCGGTCACATTTTCATTAACAAATACAGCCCCCATTAACAAATACGGCCCCATCATGTACGGGCCCCCTTTCGAGCCGGGTACCCCCCCAACCGAAAACATAAAGTTGCGCCCCTGACTTACAGGGGCGTACAGTCCCACGTGTCCTTTCAAATAAATGACCGGGGTGTACCGTCCCATCCGTCCCTACATAACACTTACAGGAGCGTACAGTCCCACGTGCCCCTTCAAATAAATGACCGGGGTGTATCGTCCCATCCGTCCCTACATAACACTTACAGGAGCGTACAGTCCCACGTGTCCCTTCAAATAAATGACCGGGGTGTATCGTCCCATCCGTCCCTAATAACACTTACAGGGCGTACGTCCGTGTCCTTCAATAAATTACCGGGGTGATCGCCCATCCGTCCCACATAACACTTACAGGAGCGTCAGCCCACGTGTCCCTTCAAATAAATGACCGGGGTGTATCGTCCCATCCGTCCCTACATAACACTTACAGGAGCGTACTGTTCCACGTGTCCCTTCAAATAAATGACCGGGGTGTATCGTCCCATCCGTCCCTACATAACACTTGGGCGCTGTCCGTGTCCTTCATAATGACGGGGTGTTCGTCCCATCCGTTTAACTTACAGGAGCGTTGTGACGTGTCCTTAATAAATAACCGGGGTGTTCGTCCCTCCGTCCCTACATAACACTTACGGGCGTGCTGTCCTGTGTCCCTTAACTTAGGGGGTGCTGCATTGTCCCTACATAACACTTACAGGAGCGTGCTGTCCCATGTGTCCTGACATAACACTTACAGGGGCGTGCTGTCCCATGTGTCCCTGACATTGACGTCCACCTCTTTGGTGTCAACCAGGTACCTGAGGGTAAAACAGGGTCAATCGTCAACTCATGGCGGCATTCTAGTGTACAGTGGCCTGACATAACACGGAGCTCTGATTGATATAAAACCGGCATAGGCTGACAGTGTTTTCAACCATTCATGGTGTTCGGCTCAGTTAGCATACATGGTGAAATGACACCATATTTTGCACATCTCCTTTCTGGATGTTTAAAGGTACACACATTGGAGAATTATGGATCAACCACCTCAACAGTCAACATAGAAGTGCATCTTAAAGGGGTAAGGCGCATTATATCTAGAGCTCTCCAAAGGTGGTGTTTTCTGCTGAAAGTATGAGGTTTTAGTGGTTTTAAAAACAACGAAAAATTATTTGGTACATTTTCATTTCTGTTGCTGATGATCATATTCTGATAGATCCCACACTTATTTACAACATATGGGTAAGAAAATTACTGGTGAATTCAACAGCATCTGTCCGCGGAATAGACGTTATATAATTTGGTTCATTTTTCTTTTAGCTTCTTTGGAAATTTCCCTATTAAATAGTTCATGATTTCGACACCCGGAAATAATTGGTAATCATTTCGCGTAGAGAATAATTTCTTCGTGCTCAAAACAACTGACCTTCAATAACTTCAAGATCAAAGCTTGTAATTCTGCTGAGTCTGATTACCAGAGTGAATCAAGGTAGAGCCAGGTTTAATATCATGCACGCAGCAACATCTAATTTTCCGAAATGTGCCATAAAACTGTTATAATAGCCACCCTGCCATGTAGGTGTGGACCAGGTTTAATATTTGGTGACCCAAACTAACCAACATTTGGTAGGATCGAGAAAAATCTATTAGCAAAATAAGAACAAACAATTAAAAAGGCACAGAACAAGTTCCTTTGTGTAAATTTAATGTTAAAATACTAAACGAAAAATATAGGAGGATGGGCCGGTTACAAAGGGCCCCCGGCCTATCAGACCGGGCCGGGTCGGACCCCTCGGCCGAATCCTGGCTGCGCCACAGGCTGAGGGCTGCACCTTCCCCTTTCAGACCGGTGCCGCCCCGCACTGACATCATCACAGTCTGCTTTGTTATCTAACCGAGCTATATCACTTGTTTCTGCTGAATATTTTCAACCTCATATGGAATAATGTTTTTTTTTACCAGTGCACAGTGAGAACTCTTCCGCTACTAGCCTGAATTTAATCAAAAGTTAAGAATTCGATTCTTTGACAAAATATGCTCTCAATTGGTTGGAAATTGTCCAAATTTTCCTTTGGTGAAAATTATTTATGTCTCCTTTTCCTAAAAATGAGTGAAAAATGACTCTAAAGTCGGAGGAAGTTGGACATCCAGTGTTACCTGTTTCAATGCCAGAAAATGACGGCAAAATACGAAAGCGAATGGGACGTTCGATATTATTGACTGTGTATCAAATTCTGTATTTCTGGAAGGCTTGACTCTCTTTGTGTCCAAACTGACCGTCGGATTAGTAAAAATGTAATAGGAATAAAAAATATACAAAATTATATTAGACCTTGTTTCTAACCATTTTTCAATTTCGAGTCTCCAAGAAATATGTAAGGCTTTAACTACTAGTGACGTCGATTGGCGCACGGAAATGTATAAATTAGGAAACGGCAGACAATTCTGGGTACGAACCAACGAAAATTTCCCGCGACTTTTTGCGATTCTTGAAGAAAGGTTTGTATTTTTACCGCAATGCGCCTGGCCGGCGCGGGCCGGCGCTAGGCAGCCACAATGACAGAGAGGTCACTGAGGTTGTGGAGTTATGGACTTTTTAGCGATAATTACGGCTGAAGGTAGGTGGTGTCACCGTAGGCGAATCCAGGGGCAAGTGGGGGCACTCCCCCTTCGATTAATCCCCGTCGCCCCCTGAAAGTCCGATGCCACCTATTAAATTGTCACTTCTCATCCCTTTACCCCAATATGCGACAATGGGGATGGGGGTATCGACCCCTGCGATAGAATTTGGCGCTCGCTTGACAATTTCAAGGTTCCAAATGATGGTTGTACGCCCCGAAAATTGGCAACATCGTGGTCCGGATGCTATCCCCCGACCAAGTGCCCCCCATCAAATATCGCTTACGCTTACGTGCATATACGCTTACGCCTACGTGCGGCACCACGCCAGAACTTGTGTGATCCTCTATCAGATTTTACTGGAGATGGCCTTAGTAGCCCTTCCGGCAAAAATAGATAATAGAATAATAAAATGTTAACACGCGCAGTGGAGAAGTGATCCTAAAGTGCCCCGTCACCTATTTTCCAAGCTGGCCGAAGAACCGTTCACTACCGGAAAACATTACTCCGCCGCATTTGAGAGAATTGATGGCCGCGTCGATTGGTGAAGAAATTTTGAAAATCAAACAATAATTTTCCGACTTATAGGCTTTCAAATTCAGACCTATATTTTGAGACCGTCGCAATCACGTGGTCGCAACGGTTCACCTGTACTGTAGACCAAGTGGTGACGTCATAACGTCATATAATCAGGTTATACTTCAAGGTCAACCCACATGAAGGTCAAGGTCAAATGTTACAGGCCAATGTCATTGACCCCAGCATTCCGGTGAGAAGGCATTATTCAGTATGAAGTATGTTATGCTATGATTTCACAGTTAAGGCTAATCAAGGTTAAGGTCACAGGTCAAGGTCAGAAATGTTTTTAGAAGGTCGGAAGTGTTTAGGTAAAATAATCGATTCCCGCCCAAAGGCTGCTATAGAGCCAGTTAAATTGAACATTATTGCGAATATGGCATATTGGTACGTGATAGGTCATTGACCTTGAATGACCTTGGCCTAAAAATTTCATATAACATTGTATGGTACCTTTCATATATGACTTTAATCCGCTTTTGGTGCATTCCCGGCTATTTTCCGCATATCACGGCATTTCCCAATTGGTCCCCTAGCAGGGCCCATATTTGACCTTAGCGACCTCGCTTGACCTTGAAGATATTCTTAGGTCGATAAAACTTGGTCATAATTTTGAGCGTCGTTGCCCACTCGAACACCCCAACAGACGTTTTTCCAATCATCTTAGCTTCCGAGATCGCAGGGGGTACTTTAGGACCTCCTCAACTGTGCGTTGACGCCAAACCCCTCTCCACTGCGCATGTTAATAGGAACGTATATTTCAGTGTTAGGCTATGAAATGGTACGATAATCATATATTGCAACCATTTATTGTTGTATTGATTGAGACCCATTGAAGTTATTAGGGCTTATTTGTAAAATGATTTTGGGGTCAATTTAGGACCCTCTCCTCTGTGCGTGTTAAGTCCAAACTTGAATACAGTGTGCAATGTTGTCGTTTTATCACTAGCCAACTGATCCCCAGCCAAATTAATAGAATTCACTCATTGATTCTGTCGTTAGGAATAAATTCAGGCTAAAAGTGGAAAAGTTCCCACTGTACAGTGGCGCGAAGCAATTCACACCTATTTTGAAAAACGGCACAACTGGTTCGTCACTCAGGGGCTTTCGCTCAATTTCCCTAACTTTGTAAGGTGGGTAAGGTAGTTGAAAAAGGTAGGCACTCCTTTCGTAAACCCCGAGTCGAACCAGCTGCTATTTAGCGAACGTCGTTTCCGCCACGGCCGCTCCACAATTGACCACCCCGTATCTCTTGATGCATCAGTACGAGACAGCTGCTTTTACGGAAAGCTCACACAGTTGCGGTATTTATTTACGTTGGGTGCGTCTATGATTGAAAATGAGGGCACGGAATTTCGCAGAAACGTTTTGAGTTCTGCGTGCGAGGTCACACGGGATGGCTTATTTCGAAATTCTTGAAAATAGGTATTTTCGATTCCGCGTGAGCTCTGTCTTATCGAACCGGTACCAACAACACAGTGGTATAGGCCAAGGATCCGTGATAGCTATGGCCTTTACCGCCGTCATGATCAACGATATTGCGGAAACTTCCCACAAACAAACGTCACGCGCTTTTCGTTGACGATTTCACAATATGTGTGGCAGCGTTTATCAACGCTGCTGCGCAGAGGCGGCAGCAGTTTGGCCTCAACCGCTTGCAACGTTGGATCACACATAGCGGATTAAACCAGTGGAGCACCCGAGGCGAGGGAGCCGTGGCGCCCTCCCCCCTCCCCCACCTCGGTTCTACAGTGCCGCCTCTCGCCCATGTGGGGCGCCAAATGCTCCAGCCGATGGCAGGGAGGGACCTTAACCAAGCTATTAGTGCCAGTACTACCCTCACCTTACCAACCCTGCACCCAGCGTGCCGCCCCTCACCCGAGCTAAGGCCTGTGCACATTACATTTAATATCATGTCTACTGTTCCGCCCTTCGGACGACTGTTCCTATCTTGGACCAGCCACCCCCGAAGTACGCATGCTACCCCTATACCAAGCGTGCCGGCCCCCCAACCCAAAGTCGCACTTCTGCTCATCATTTCCAGCCTCTTAGCCTTACGAAATTGCCGACCCTTTACCTAAAGTACGCTCCTCTGTATGGTGGACCGCCTCCCAGCTTGAAGAACAAGCACTCCGAAGTACTCATGCCGACTGTACCAACTCAGTTTGCTGCCGGCTTTGTCAGGGTCATTCCTGCACCTGGTGTACCGCGCCCTTGCTAATGAAAGTTTCTACTCTGTCACCAAAAATTCCACCCATGCCCGTAGCATGCCGCCCACTTGCGCAAGGAACCGGTCACCCCACATATATTTATTACCGCCGCTGTCACCCCCTCCCCTACGAGGGGAATACATTCTAATGAAGTGCCAGATCAATAGTCTAAATAAGTTATCATTTCCTACTTTGTAGTACCATACCTGTTATGGCATGTCGCCTCTAGCTTATAGAAACTTCTGTACAATAAACGGCTCCTTTATCGGTTCCTAATGTGCCCCCACCCCACTAAGGTAACAAATTCTTATTATGACCTAATGCCCTTGGCCAAAACAAGGTGCCTCTCCCTCACCTTTAGGGCTTCTCCTACATATGACGTTTTGCGTGCTGGTTTGAAGAACTGGCCGCCCCCTTCACCCTCGCCCCGGTGTGGTGAGGGTGGGGGGGTGTTTGAACACCTCCCCTAAGGTTTTTTCCGGCGGTACGAAAAAAACGGCGGCGCAAAATGCCACCTGGTTACCTGACACACCTTACCCTTGATCAATTCCGCAACTTTCTACAAAAATATAAGGTTGAGTCATCTCAGCTTAGGTCACTAGTGCAGGTCAAATGACCCCACCTTCAAAAATGTTTAAGGTGCCGTAAGTAAGAAAAGGGTGAATATATCGAGTTGAAACTTGATACCACAGAATGGGCCTTCCGAGTACTACAACATTTATTCCGGAATTTTTCATATCAATGACCTAAGGTCAGGTACAGATCATGACCTCTCCATTGGAAATGCATGGGAAAACAGGAATTGGGCTGTATTGTGAAGATGCAGCTGAAAATACCTTCATATTCTTCAAATCGTAATATCCTGGGCCCCTTTCTAGGTTCATGAAACAATTTTTGACCTGTGACCTATGAGAGGTCATCTGGGCTACTGAAGCAGATTTTCAGACTTGAGTCAGAACTTTGCAGGAAATGACGATAAAGCTTTTATTTTGATACAATTACGTTTAGATTGTTATTACGAGTAGCTTAATTTGCATTTGATTGAATTTTGAGATTGACTTTCTAAGATCAGATAGTGACCTTAGGCTGACCTCAGGTCAGGTCATTTTTGTGTTTTGACCTAGTATAGCCATATTATACATCATTCTGTTCGCCGTAACGACAGGAAGCGAATGGTGCCTAAAAGTAATTATAACTGAAATCAGCCAGACGCTAGAGCCCTGAAACTCTTCTCTAACATGCCACCTTCTTTGACCTGCCATGGCCTCAATATTGACCTGAGCCAAAAAGTGACTGATGTAGTTTCGTCATGAATTTGTATGAGCTGTCCACCAGCTTTCGGTTTTTCGCTATCCCGTAAAGGAGCCGAGTTTGAGGGGGGTGTCTGAACATCCCCCACCCCACCATGGCGAATGTGGCACGGAGGCCCACCGGGGCGGATGTTAAGTACACATGCTGCATCTGTACCTAGCGTGCCGCATTCTCCCTAGAATTAACACACCTTTAACACCCGCCCCGGTGGGCCTTCTAGCCACCTTAGTCCTGGCGGGGGATGGGGGTTCAGACGCCCTCTCGATCTCGGCTGCTATGCGGGATAGCGAAGAAACGCGAAAGCTGGTGGATAACTCATTAAGATTTATGAAGAAACTAAATCAGTCACTTTTTGGCCCAGGTCAATATTGAGGTCTTCACAGGTCAAAGAAAAGTTTCTGGGCTCTAGTGTCTGACAGAGTTGTGTGAGAATGAACTTTTGGGGACCATTCGCATCCTCTCGTTACAGCAAATCGAATGATGCATGATATGATTATACTAGGTCAATACATCAAAATGACGCGACCAAAGGTCAGGTCAAGGTCACCATCTGACCTAGCAATATACGCATCAATCATTTTACAATAACAATCCAAACATAATGTTATTCAAATAAAAGTTTCATCATCATTTCCTGCAAAGTTATCAAGCCAAGGCTGAAAGCCTGCCTAAGTAGCCCCAGCTGACCTCTCAGAGGTCACAGGTCCAAAAATTGCAACAGGATCATATAAGGGGGCTTAGGATACTATGATTGGGAGAATACGAAGGTATTCCAAGCGGCATCTACATAAATTTTTCGGCGGATTTTTCGCAATTTTTTTCGGTGATTTCTACAGCAATTTTTCGGGGAATTTCAGTTTTGCCCATGCAATTCCAATGGAGAGGTCGTGATCCACACCTGACCCTAGGTCATCGATATGAAAAAATATGAATATATTTTTAGTAGTCGGTGGGCCCGTTATGTGATGAGTTTCAATTCGGTAGATCGCCCCTACAGTACGGTAGATTGCCCTACAGTACGGTAGATTGCCTCTGTACTTTTGCTGCCTTAAATTTTTTTTGGAGGTGAGGTCACTTGACCTGCATTGGCGCCATGACCTGAGATGACCCAACCTTAAAAGTTTGGTAAAAGTTGCAGAACTGATCAAGGATAAGGTGTGTTAGGCATGGCGACGCTTCGAGCCGTCGTTTTTTTTTGCCGCCGAAAAAAACCCGAGGGGGTGTTTAAACATCCCCACCAGTACGAAGGTTAAATGGTGCGGCGCTCCCCAGCCTGAAAAAGTTACCGTTCCTTCACCCGAAATGACACCCCTGCCCATAGCGTGCCGCCCCATGTAAAGAAACGGTCCTCGTTATTAACACTTCTCGCAACAGTCTTCTAAATTTTGACGATTGCCTGGGAAGTGAACATTGGTAAATATTCCGAAGTATCCTGGCCAGCTGTCTTTTTAAGGGCGTTTCATTGTTTTGTGTTTAGGACCGTCTGTCAAATACGGCATTAGATCATTAAGGAGAATACAAATGGAGATGAGAAATAAAACAATTTGGTCTACGCGCCAGCAGGACGCTTGAACAATACCATAAATTATATTACCGTGATTCGAACGATGAACTCATCTCTCAGCTTACATCTCGCTTCATGAGCAGTTTGTAACACGCGCATTGACGGGGGTCTGAGCCACCTTCGCTTTGACGGACGGGGGGTACCCACCCCCACCCCCTAAGATTTGGAGAACCACGCTAGGTAGTGAAAAATGGTAAACGGCGTTGGGCAGCCCATCCACTTCTCCATCGAAAATATTTGGACCATTTTTTTGTCAGGTCACATTTAAGGTCACTAGAGGTCAAAACATGCCGTAATAGGGATAACATGTAAATGAAGTTTTTGGTATTTTGCTGAATGAATGTCGGTTTACGAATGCATTTTCGGTCATTACATCTGAAACAGTAAAGATAAAGCAAAACGATTTGGACTTTATGAATCCTCGCAGCAAGCCGAATCGAATGATATATAATACGACCTTGCTATGTCAAATCAAAGATTTGACCTGACCTGAAGGCAGGTCAAGGTAAAATTATATAAAATGCATATCATTAGAGCCGCAAAGACAAGGCGAATCTAATGCAGCTAAAATAAACGCTCTATCGCCATCTAACTTATTCACTTAAAACCATTTCCCCATGTATTTCCAATACAGAGGTCATCTCTTGTACCTGACCCTAGGTCATCGATAACCAAAAATACCAGAACATATTTTAGCGAACTCGGTGGGCCCATTATGTGATATGAGTTTCAATCGGATAAGTTCACCCTGTTCCGACTTATGCTATCTTAAATTTTTTGAGGTCAGGTCACTTGACCTGTGCTGTTGCCCTGACCTGAGATGACCTGACCTCAAAATTTTTGACAAAAGTTGTAAAAATGATGAGAGAAAAGGTATGCCAAGTACAGCGGCGCTACGCGCCGCCGTTTTTTTGCTATTTCCGAAAAACCCGAGGGGGGGGCGCCCCGTCGATGCGCGTGTTAATAGGAGCATGGAAACTAGTTCTTAGCTGTGCCCTCGTCCCGGCCGGTCACCAGCAATCCTGAGCATTGAGTGGCTCATCATTAATCCTGCCAGGTAAGTTCAGACTACTTCTCTTCATGAAAACAGCACACCAAAATTGTGGTACTGAAATGTTCGCAAGTGGATCTGGAGTTGAAATGTACCAGTGTTTTGTTCTAGAATACGCTGAATGCATTTTTAATCTTGTTTTGTTCTATGTACAGAAAGCTGAATGCGTTTTTCATTAAGTATGGCCCCTTTGCATATTTTGGAGTCTGGAGGGGTTTTTCCCACTTTTATGAGATTCAAATAGTCCACATCGTGCGTCAGACCCAACCCACCCCAACGTCATATCGCACTTCAACTGCCAGCTTGGCCACTGCATGCCCATTCATTACTATCATCATACGATTAGGTATGAATACGTTGAAAACTAACTTCCAGGTCAGATGGATACTCCGTATATTGTTTTTTATTATTTATTACGGGATTTCTCCTCCAAGGCGATGTGTTCGTTAAACACCATAGGTTTCTACGACGTGGTGTATTTATGCGCAGCTCCGTAACACAACTGCCCCACCTGGGCCAGTGCGCCCGGGTCACCCTACCGCCGGGAGGACCACGGGTGCTTCCAGCTGGCACAACTGGCGGAGTACAACACCTTCCCCAAGCCGGCAGCTCAGGCTGACGGCTTCCTCAAGTGCTAACAGATGTAGTGGTTCCCCAACTAACGGCTAGCCTAGCGGGGGTCGCCTGTCGCGGTTCCTGCACTAGGGGGCGGTGGGTCTCTCAGCTGGGCTGGTCGGTCTTCACGACGGCGAGGCAGGAGGCATCGCGGGAGGTGATGCCGGCGTCCACGCAGCAGCAGACGAACGCGCTGCCAGCATCGGGGTGTGTGGACGCGCCGGTTCCGCCACCAAATACGGCCACTGCCCATCTTGATCAGATAGGTCCGGTGTTTGCCGATCCCGACGACCACTCCGACACGGTCCCATCGGAGGGTGCTGGGGTCCTGGACATCACTCTGATCCCCATCTGCAGGTGGGACAGAGGACGGGGGAGGCGTCGTGGCGAACTTTGACGTTCTCTCTGATGGCCTCGGCAAATCGATCGCATTCTTCAGCGCGACGCTGCCGCTCCAGGGCGAAGGTTTTGTGGCCACCGACGGCCGAAGGGGAGGTCCAAATAGGACCCGAGCTGGAGACCGGCCATCAGCGCGTGAGGCGTTACGCAGCTCCAGCAGGGCGGCGTCTAACTGTTCGCCATCCAGCCGACACGTTGCGGAAGCCTCTGTTATCCGCCGCCATCGCTGGCCATGGCATAATGCCGTAATGCCATCGTTTTGTGCCGTACCTCCCATTGCTGTAAACAGCGAGCGAAAGTGTGCGAGGAGAACTGAGGTCCCCGCCTGGACGTATCGCGAGAGGTACACCGGTCAGGGCGAAAATGCGACGCAGCACGCGCAGGAGGTGGTCAGCCGAGCCAGCACGTATTGGGCCGCATTGAACCAGCCGCCAGGTGTCGCCATGGCGCCTGGAGAAGGACAAAGCCGAGGCCGCGCGTCCGGGCGGCGTCACACATAGGCCCTAAATGCCTCCGTCCGTGGCCAATATTACGAAAATGCAACTTTTTCTAAATCATTTCTTGAGCACATATACTGATGGAGAATTCTTCACTGCACTTGAAACAGGCATGGAAAACACAAACCGTGCTCTGGAAGTCTTTGTAGAGTTGCTTGAAGTAAGCACTCGGGTGCGCCACCCGCGGACCAGAGATCTGCAGCGAAAACTACGTACATTTCATTATGCTTAAGATCGACCATGAAAGCAAGGACAGGTCAAAGTATGGCAATACCACTGTTGTGTGAGCCCTTTGCAATGGGTTTTGGTATAAAATAATGCTAAAATAGTTTTGACAACTATTTTATAGACCATTCTCTCAGTATACTGCATACCTCAAAAACTGTTCGATTTACAAATACAAAGAGGGGATTTAAAACTTGGCCAGCATCGGCCCAGCATAAGACTACCATCAAACGATTCCCCAGGATGTGTTCTACAGGGCAAGTCAAAATATCTTGCGTCCATTTGCAGCCCCGTGCTCCAGATGACATATAATAACTCAGGTTGTGGCTCCACCAGCCGCTGCGGTGCTAACGCAACGCCGTGGGTTATCGAATGGAGCATGGACCGGCCAAGAATGAGCAATATGAGTGGACTATCGGGAACGACGCTATAAGAAATGCCGAGAAGTGCTGAAATTAGTTTATACATTTCAAAACACTATAACCGTCTTAATTTGTGTATTGACTACTGTGTTGACTGTTATCCAAATACCCGGAGGGACTGCCGACAACGAACCATTTTTGCATGGAAATGTTCCTGCTGGGTATGTCATCTCGAGATTGGGATCCCGCTATTTTAAAGCCCCAATCACGGGATTAGCCTCTCTTGTCCCGGGATTCAGACATTTATTATAACACCTTCAAGCTGCCGGGACAGCAAAAACGATACCTAAGAATCCTGTTTTGTGCATATTACGTTAAACCACTATGGTGAATAGGTACCGTCATACCTTTTCTCCGATGATTGGTCGCCGTAACCATCGGGTTCCGGGTGTCCTAGGGATCAATCGGGAATCGAATTTCTCGCCGTTCCCACTGTCACGAGCTGACGCAAGATGACGCTCGGGCTACTCGGGTGACCTACGTCCCATAGTTGGCGATACCGCGATATCTTATAGCGGAGGGTGGGCGGGGGGGAAACGTACTTACCTTCACGGAATGATATTTTGATATGCCTTGTTGAGGAAACACAAGGTAGGGTTTTCTACCCCTTTCTTCTCTCTGCCTGTTAACACGCGCACTGGAGGGGCTCGGGTACTCTCCCACTATTTTTTCCGGGATGACCGGAGAACCGCTCGTGCAAAACACGGGAATCGGTTGCATTTGAGAAAATTTAACAGCGCGTCGAATAGTGAAATATCTTTAAAAATTTGTCGAAAATTGTTTGATTTATAGGCTTCTAAAGTCAACCTACATTTTGAAATCGCCGCGACCGCGCAGTCGAACCGGTTTGCTTATGGAGCCAGTGGTGACGTCACAGTGTTTGCGTCTATATGTCTATATATACGGGATGATATGTTAGGTCACCTCACGTGAATGTCGAGGGCAAAGTTCAAGTCATACCAGCATTTCAGGTCTTGCCCCGGTGCTTGTGTCCCAGTCTGACGTATATTATGCTATGACGTATAGTAAGGTACCCAGTTGTAGTTCAGGTCAAGGTCAGGTTAAGATCATGGGTAAGGTCACCTCCTTTCCGCACAAGGTTTGTTAGTGCTACATTAAGTGTGCTAATAGGGAATATACCATTTTGTGACGTTATAGGTTGTGACCTTGAATGACCTGGACCTCAAAAATGAAGGAAGATTCTTTGCGACACAACCTCTATGACCGTAGTCCGGCTTTAGCTTACTCCCGGCTTTTTCCACGCATTATCAGGGCATTTCCAACAGGTCCCAAGCATGGCCAAATTTGACATTTATGACCTCGTTTGACCTTGACAATATAGACCTAGGTCAATGAAAATTAGTTATGATGTAGATCACCATAGCCCCCACCCAACCCCAATCGGCATTTCTTAGCCTCTAAGTTTCCGATATCTCAGGGGTTTCCAGCCCCATCCTGTGCGTGTTAATGTCGGACCCTCTCAGTGTGGTTGTTAATAATCACTCGAATACCGGTTATAACAGAACATTCCCACGCAGAAAGGTGTTACATTATACAAAAGCTGGCTTAGAAGAAAAACCAAGCTCAAATACTTTTGATGCCTCCCGTTTTGTTGTTTGTGGTGACGCTTATGAATTTTGGCAGACCAAGATTGCTGTATCGTTGTTCTGGATTATGTTTTTGTTTGGTGTTTCAAACTACAATTCGGTCACATTCATGGCGCCGACAACATCTGCAAATATTTTACGGACACCTTGGGCTGGATTAAGTTCCTCCAATGCCCTCTTTTCACTGTCCTGATTACGCCCATGTAAAATAAAACCTATTTTCGAATGAGTTTTTGGTGTTCATTATCTGTTGGCCTTTTTAAAATCGGGGTTTGGGTTTGGGGGATCCCATTTGTCGGTTTTTTGTGCGTCAGTCGGGAGCATAGTAGGTAGGCCAGGGTCAAAGAAAGCCAAAATGGACTTCACTCGAAGCGAGGCCTCTTCACGCTGCGCGTTCAGTCACAGTCGAGATCTATGTGGGAAAGTTCGCGGGGAGACGTGCAGAGCCACGGAATCTAACCAGCTGAGCAGCATCCCGTTCATCTCCCTGATGACGTAGGCACTGGTGTCTGCTTGACATTCACCGGGACGTAACTGCGCTGGGAGAGCACCCAAACTAGTGAGTTGGCTTTGGACGACGGCGGTGAGGGAAGAGCAGGCAGCAGGCCATCTCAGTTGGGAGGTGGTGATGCCGAGGCTCTCCGCGACGTCGGCGTCCATCACAGTGGCTTCGGCGCCAGTCAGACGTGCCGACGACGGAGGCAGTACCTGACCCGTGGATGAGCTGCACCGTCACTCGCGGCGCTGTGCGGGTCGATACACCGGCAGCGTGTGTCAGTCGAAAGCATGGGCCGGGCGGCTGGGCTCTTCCCCGGTCAGGTCATGCGTCGTGTTCCGAATCCTGCCGAGAGGCACCGCCATTAGAATAGGAATCTAGGCAGCTTTCTTGGCGACACACGGCGGGAGAGTGCTCCCGTCCTCCCACAGCTGTAACATTCCGCCCCGGAGGCTGGGCACGCCCCTTCAACACGGTGCCGAGCGTTGCCGGGTGGCGGCTCCGCCGGCGCGTAGACAGCCGTGCAGCCGACAGTGGCGCATCCCGCAGCTTAGCACACGTTGTACGGGCATTCTCACAGGCTCGACAGATGTCTATCGCACCTTGCAAAGTCAATTCAGGTGCCTCCAGCATGCGCGTTAGTGCACCGTCATCATTGACGCCGCACATGGCACAGCTGGGTGTCGAAACAGGTTTCACAAAAATCGAAAACGCAGAGATCTCCCGAACCCTACACAAAAGTCATCAAATCTCTCCCCGGGCTCCTGCACGCGTGCGTAGAATTCACGCGGTCCAGCAGAATGTTGCGCTGCTGGCGTAGGTGATGCTCCATGGCCTGCACCACAGTGGGCACATCCGCACTTTCGGGCGCCTCTAAACTGAAGCGGAGAACTCGTGTCCATTCTTCATCGAGAAGACTGATCAGCGTCGCTCGCCATTCCCGTACGGAAAGAGTCGTCATTCCAGTAAGCAGCATGAAACCTTTAAGTTCTTGTCTCCACGCTGCGATTTCCCGCAGGGATGCACAAGCCGAGAGCAACGGTGCGGGTGTAGGGCTGGTAGGAAGCCTGGTGGGTGTCCTGCTAGCGTTGACGGATGCTACATCGGTGATGGCAGCAGGCTGATCGGCAGTCTGAGCCTGCAGTAGCCGCTCCACCATCCCGGACAGACGCTCTTCCCCCTGGGCCGCCTTCTGCGCCAGCAGCGCCGACAGTTCCTCCACAGAAATCATTGCCCTAACCCTCGCCCCCACCGGGGGCCATCGATGTCCCCCTAAGTTTTCTTTTAGAATAGCAGAAAAACACCGATGCGCAGCACCACGGGGGTCTAACTCTTACTTCATAATTTTTCCACCATCCCTGAAATTTTTACCCCGGGCCACACTAGATCAGGTCACCATGCAAGGTCAAACAAGGGCCTCACTTCAACTTTTAAGCTCTACCACAACTACATCTTTAAGCCAATCGATTTGAAACTTTCTACACTTGATAACCCCTGCAGGTTCTACAAAATGTATATACGGGATTTATTATTTGGTGACCTGAGGTCAGGTCACAAGGTGACTTCTCCCATAAAAAGCATAGGGAAAAGCTGTCTTATGATCTAAAAATCACAAAAACGATTGCAAACAACCAAAATTTCTCAGAAAACTATTCTTGACCACCCTTTTGCGGATTCCAGAAGCGATATGTGACCTTTGACTTATTTGAGGTCAAACAGGTCACCAGGTGTCAAAGACAGTGTTTTGAGGGTAACTTTTGACCTAATCAAGCTAGAGCGCTGAATTAAACGTCATCGTGTATGTCTCGTCACTGGCTTTCATCTGATATACGACAAGTCCACTTTATGGCCTTCCGTGACCTCAGGTGCTGGTAGCGGATTCCAGGGTGTAGAGAGGTGCCCTCTGTAGGTCAAACCACTGGCGGAAGGTCATTCTGTTCCACATAGCGGAGAAAGCCCTAGTATTTTCCTATCAAATTTATTATACCAGACCTCAATAGCTCTAATACATTAGAGCTATGCCCAGCATATGCATATATTATTCATCTATTATTATAAGCATATGCCCAGGTTTCTTATGCATTGCAAATTTTAGTGAAAATAGCCTATCGTGAACCAATTTCACCTCTGGAGGTCAAACCTTTGACCTGAACGTTGAAACATGTAAATTAAACACATACTGACATCTACTGACGTGCTTTCCAACGCACTTTGCAGATTTCTACAACTCCCATATTTTCGGAGTGATAGGGGGCCATCGATGACCTCCGGTGGGCGCTGGTCAACACTTTCTAAACACCAATGAAGCAAACGCAAAACTTCCACACAAAGTAGCACACCGCGCCATGTAGTGTTCGTTAGACACCGTAGGTAGCTACGATGGGCTGTATTTGCGCACAGCTCCGTAACACAGCTTGCCAGCAGGGGCCGGTTCGCCGCGGTCACCCTGCAGCCGGCGGGACCACGGGTGCTTCCAGTTATCACAACTGAGGGAAACAAACTTCCCTTCCTCAATAGCAATAGTTAGAGCCGAATTCTTGAGTTTGAGTAATAATGATAAAAAGGTAGATATGCTTTTATATGGCACGGATTTGGACGAAAACTGCAGTCACACAGTAGCTTTTGCATTTCAAACATTTCCAATGGCGACAGAGCGAAACAAGATGCCCAGGCAGGCAGTGGAGCCGACGGTCGCGTCGCGACGGCGCGGAAGCTGGGGGGCGGCGGGTGTCCGGCCGATCACGGCGCCACCCTTCGCGGCGGACCGGGCCAATTATGTTTTGTTTTTGAGCTGCTTTGCGATTCTAAAATCGTTACCACAGTGGCATGGATTGGCGTCGATATCTAAGCTTTGTGCTTTTGCACCTTTCCGTGATGAATGCCATACTCATATCGTTATCGTTCACCCATCACCGCCTTCGATCGCACCCCTCGCTTCTCTGCGGAACAATACAACTGAGACGCGCGTCCCTTTGCAGGCCTCTTGGGCGATCAATTTGATAATATATCCCAAAATTAAAATCAGGTCAGGTCAACGAGTTATGATGTCAATTCTATACCCATGTAAGGCCACTGTTCTTCTGAACTGAAGCTGACAAAACCAGCGTGTAACTCGGCTTCTAGAAGAGCTAGATCAAGTTTCTAAACATCATTCGAAATCTCTTCAGGCAAAAAACCTGCAGGCTTTCATCCATTTTGAAGTCAGGTAAATACAAAGGTCACTAGAGGTCACTAAAGGTTACAGTTTTCGAAATTGTGTCTATAACTTCTAAACGAAACAATATACAATCTTAAATTTGGTATCTTATGAATGAGCATGACCTAAGGATTCGAACGATAATAATGCAAATTGATCTTAAAAAGTCATTATTTGACCTTCACCTAAGGTCAAGGTCATTGTGTGGCGTAAGATCAAGGTTACAATATGACCTTACAACGTCATGGCATAACATTTGAACCCTTGGGTCAAGATGAACCTATTGATGTCTTTTGTTTTGTTCTTGGTCTCATGGTTCCCGATTTATAAGTGATTTTCTAAATGGGTATAAATTCGGCCCGTTTGGTCCCCTATGACGTCACGGGTCAGCACTTAAAGGGAATGAACCACTTTGTCTAAATTCTAAAAAAATATATTAAGAACAAAGAGGTCTGAAATCAGGAAAAAATATTGTCCCCATTTTCTTACGCTAGAAATAGAAATATCTCCTCTTTTCTAACATATGTGACGTCATCAAGATAATACTTTTACTAATCAATGAAATCCTGGACCTTGATCAGAAACTCGCTGCAAAGGTTCGTTTACAGCGTTTCCGCATGGAAAAAATCGCATGCAGGGGTTATTAAAATACATGGTGGAAAAATCGCGCGGTCCGCAGCCGACTTTCCGCTGAGGACGTCCGCTCGCATCATCAGTATCATATTTGTTTACTTGTCACGGCAATCTAACTCTGGGTCCGCCCGTCCATTCTCGGTCTTGTTAAGCACTGGTGCAAAAATTGAACGACAGATGGCGTTACGGCTGCCGTGTTTATTCATTGTTCGAAAGGCAATGCATGTGCCTGATGTAAAGAAACAATTTCAGAGTTGGGTTTTGAAGAAAAACAATTGATATTTGTTTCGGCAAGTACAGGAGAGGGGAGGTTGAAAGGGTATAAATAAAAAATCGGCCGATTCCCAAAATTATTTCACCAATCGATGCGCCGTTGAATTCTTTCAAATGCGGCCAAGTATCTTTTTTGTTATGAGCACTTCTCCGGCCACCTCGGAAAAGTAGGTGGGGCCGGCAGGGGAGGGGGCTTGCGCGTGTTAACACGCACACTGGAGTGGGACCTCGGAGGCTCACCGCCCCCCCCCACCTATTTTTCCCAGGTGGCCGGAGAACCGCTCGTGGCCAAAAACGATACTCCGTCACATGGAACAGAATTTCACAGCGCCCCGATTGCTTAAAGATTTTGTAAATCGGTCGACCACTTGTTGAGTTAACGTCTTTCAAAGTGAGACCTACATTTTGAGATCTCCACAATCGCGCGGTCGGACCAGTTCGCTTGCATTGGAGACCGAGTTGTGACGTCGTAACGACATTTAAGCGGGATGATATGTCAGGGTAAGCTCACATGAAGGTTAAGGTCAAAGGTCAGAGGTCAAGGTCATATCAGCACCTTCAAGGTCACTGGCCCCAGTGCGTCAACTGGCGTTACGCAGTGTGACGTATATTATGCGATGTCGTCATAATTAAGGTAACTCAATGTTGAGATAAAGTTCAAGGCCAAAGGTCAATTTTAAAGGTCATGGGTAAAGTTCAATCTTCATTTTCCGCCTAACGATTGCTATAGGGCTAGTTGTAGTGTACCTTATAGGGCGTATACCATATTGTGAGGTCTTAGGCCAATGACCTTGAATGACCTTGACCCCAAAGTTTGAGGAAAGATAGCTGGTAACCTTTTCACTACGACCCTGGTCAGCCTTCAGCATATTCCACACGTTTTCCCGCATAACTACGGCATTTCTTAATAGGCCCCAAGCACAGCCAATATTTAACCTTGAAAATATCGATCTGGGTCAATGAAAATTAGCTCTGATATAAGTCACCATAGTCGCCACCTACCCCCTCCCGTCCTCAACCGGCGTTTATTTTAGTTTCCGAGATCTCAGGGGGAGTATACCATGCCCCCTCCAGAGCGCGTTAGTGTCAGACCCCGCTCCAGTGCGAGTGTTACACTGTCTTCCCGACCTGCCGTCTGCGTCACCGACCCTCCCAGTACTCACCCCACCGTCTCCTCTGTCTGCCATCCACCCTGTCTGGCTCTTGCCACAGTACACCTTCTCCACCCCTCGCTACGACTGAAATCTGCCACCACGATTCCTGCCTCCAGGTGCATTCGGTTGCCACCCCTGTATGCATGTTCTTGAGAATGGAATAAACGTGTATGACTTTAAACTACCCGCAATCTTTCGTTGTTTGGACCAGGTGTTCAAGTTAAGGCCGCGAAAGTTTTTTTACAGATTCACTGCCTTCGTTGCAAGCATTGGAGCTTTTCTATTTGTATAATGCATATCACCTTATCTCTTGGCCCTCATAAAGCAAAAGCTGCACAGGCACAGCCTACGGGGAAAAGGGAAAACCTGGCGGACACCACGTGGCATGCGCTGCCAGATGGAAAGGGATTCTTTCGTGGTTTGAAATAAGGTAGTAAGCCCCCCCCCGCTACTTTGAACTTTAGAGCTTGCAGAAATTTTATAGAGCTCTGGGTGAAATCAAATATGTCAATCATGGTTTCTCGACACGCTCCCTTTAAGCACACATCCAGCCATCAACACAGAAACATTGGTTACACTGGTAATAACACTTAGCACTTTTCATATATACGGTGCCTCATAGATTCGTTTTCACCAAAAATTAGGATCTTTTTTGATGATACTTTCCAAGATGTTAGAAACACGGGTTTTTTGCGCACGGCCAAGTAGATCAGTTCAACACGCGTCTGTGGCAAGGTCAGTAGCGCTTCGGGTTATGCGTGACGTCACAGAAAAGATAAAGCTCCGATCTAGCAGCAACAGTAAATGACGAAGTTTTGAAAAAGGGGAGTGGTCGCTGAGATCGGTCCGCTTCCGGGATGATGGAATGCTTCTTCAACCAGCATGAAACGGGGTAAAGCGGTAAATAAGTTTGGGCTTTTCCCTCGATTTATCAAGTGGTGGGGAATTTCTGCACAGGAGGCACTGGCTGAAGAGCCTCACTTCAGTCGGCTCTCGCCAACAGGATACGCAACTAGGACTGTCCGCACGGAAGCAGCCGCTAAGTAGAGCCAGAACGCGCGGGAATTAGCAAAGAGATTGGCGGAGAAGTGGAAAAATCAAAGTCCTCGGTGCGACAATTTAAGAGCCGAGATAAGATTGCAAGATCTTAAAACCAGCGCATCAGCTGAAGAATGTCCGAAAAATATCACAAATGCTGGTTAAATTTATTTCAAATGATGGCAAACTGGCAAAAGGAAAGTTTCGCAAAGGCCATCTAGACTTAGTGGCCACACTCGTGACCCCACCCGTCTCAAATCTGTAGGATGATCCTGTGAGGGCCGACGAGAAAAGAGAAACTTGTAACGAGAACGGTGGTTAGAAGAGATGCCAACTGATGATGCAGGGGTTCTGAGACGGAGGACCCAGGGGTGGTCCGCCCCCGTCGCTCAGTTGGTAGAGCTTTGGGCTCCGGTCCGCTGCTCAGAAACATGCAGTGGAACTACATATGCCGGCTTGGGATCGACTCCTCTGAGACGCTCCTCCTGCGCTTAATATTTAACCGACGTAGGTTACATGACAACTTACTGGTGAGAGGGTGACCTGAGCAGGGCGGCCGTCTCTGTGCTTTATGGGACCTTAAACTTAGGCTTCTAAACTAACCCTTCATTGAGGGTGTTGCTCGTTCGGATGTTGTGGTCGGGGTTTCCGTGATAATTCTCTTGATGACTTTAGTGAGGCTCCGATTCCGAAAACCGAACTTGCAACAAATTGGGAAAAAATTATATAAAAATCTCTAGATGTCGGCGTTCTGGAACGGATGACCCGGAAGTGATCCAAGCTAAAAATATCGCGGTTCTAGGATAGAGGACCATGGAGTGGTACCGACTAAAAATGTCGGGGTTTTGAAACAAAGGACCCCGGAGTGGTCCAAACCACAGATGTCCGGTTTCTAGGACAGATGACCCAGGAGTGGTGCCCAATATAAATGCAGGGATTCTGGAAGAAGCCGAACCCAGCTTGAATCACCCAGATATGAATGAAAAACATGAGCATAAAAAACATCTGGAGGATGCTGAGGCAAGGCCTGGCTAAGGCATCAGCGTAGAATAGCTGAAGAAGCGGCGCAGTGCAGAATGGGAGGCGTACAAGCCTGTAAGCTTGAGGATTTGGTGCCAGGCATGCCCGAACGGGCTCCAGGGTGTCTCGCACTACATGGTGGTTACACTGGTATACAAAATATTAACAATCATAATGTGGTGCTTTATTACCATCATAAAGGTGAGAACAAACCTATAGGACACCACCCTGTATATAATTGTGTACTGTAACTTTATGATACATACTTGACTTTCGACAGATCACCCGTCCGACATCCTCGAAAAAGGTCCACGGTGTCCATTCTTCATTCTGAAAAAGACGAGCATGCCCATTACTCGAAATTCGAAATAAAAAAACAGAACAGTGAGGCTAGAATAACGCATCAATCTCAGAATCTGGTCTCAAGGATTCTTACAACGCGCATTGACGGGGTCCGACCAACCCCCCCTAAGATCTCGAGAACCACGCTAGATAGCGAAAAACGGTAAACGGCGTTGGATAGTCCATCCAAATTGTTATCGAAAACATCTGAACCATTCTTTGTCAGGTCACATTTAAGGTCACTAGAGGTCAAGGCATGCCACCATAGGGATAAACATGTAAATGAAGGTTTTCGGTGATTACATCTTAACTAGTAAGGATAGGGCAAAACAAAGACCATCAGAATCATCGCAGCAAGCCGAATCGAATAATATACGACAGCGAAGATTCAATTGCTCAACAGACCTAGAGTAATCACAATTTTTTCACTAATTTCTCCGGCCTTTGGGGAGGGGGCAAAATATAGCTTGGCCTCCCTTCCAGTACTTTGGGAGGCCATGGCTGGAATGCCCCCCCGCGTCCGGCAATGCGTGTGTTGGTGAGCTGTATTTTTATCTGAATTCCGTATACTAGAAATTTCGTAGAGATACGAGCATGTGGGATCAGTGGCGTAGCCAGGATTCGGCCAAGGGGGTCCGACAACCGTCGGGGCCCCAGGCCGGGGGCCCCTTAGTAACCGGAGCACATCTCCTCTATTTGTCGTCTAGTATTTTGGCATTACAACATTTACACGACGGACATTTTGTTGTGCTTTTTTACGTGTTTGTTCTTATTTTGTTTATAGTTTGATTTTTCTTGATCCGACCAAGTGCTGGTAAATTAAAGTCACCAAATATTAAGGCTGGCCCATACCTATATGGCAGCGTGGCTATAATAACAGCTTTGTGGCACATTTCGGGAAATTTAATGTTGCTGGGTGCATTATGTTAAACCTGACTCTACCTCAATTCACTCTGGTATTCAGGCATGAAGTTACTGAAGGTCAGTCGTTTTGAGTACGAAGAAATGATCTTCTACGGGAAATGATTAACAATTCTTTCCGGGTGTCGAATTCATGAACTCTTAAATCAGGAAATTTTCAAAGAAATGGAAAAAAATGAATCAACATACAAGAGATATGACAGTGTGTCCCGGACGTTATATTGTCGTTCGCCGTAACTTTACCGTACTACATCGAAGTCAACGTGGCCGTTTATTCGCACTTATTACGACATACAGGTCAAGCCACCTGAGGGTCAGACTGGGTGAGCCACTGCTCAGTGCGCGGGACCGCCGCACTCCCAACTCGGCGCACCGCCGACTGACCCCGACCTCGAGTCACCATGTGCTTAAATAGCGCCCAACCGGCGAGGCCCCGCCCACGGCACACAGTGGTGGCGGGCAGGGGCGCCGCCAGCCCGCTGGAGTGCTATCGATTGCAGCACCACAACATCACGTCTATTCCGCGGACAGATCCTGATGACTTCACCACAGTTACTTTCAAACCCTTGCTATGTTGTAAATGAACAAATTACCAAGACAATAGGCGCCCGAGATATCTATCGCCTTAGCTCACTCTGTTATTGTTATTTTCAACCTTTCACAACTATTTTTCTTTTTGGGATTATGCTCATCAATTTCTGTCATTACCCTTGTTTGTCTGGTTTACTACGAAAATAATTGCAAGTTGTTTATTTCAGAATGTTTAGGAACATAGTTATTGGGATTAAGCTTATATGTTAAAAATCAGGAGAAGTCCCAAATTCTCTGTTCGATTTGCTATTATGTAAGATAAAACTAGATCAATTTTTGCCTTTCCTTCGGTAATGGTGCCTGATCGACATGTTTCAATTTGTTTTTTTCTGGTACGCAATGGGCGTGAATACATTTTTCCGAGGCATATGATTTTCGAAAATCTTCTTTGAGCCTAGGATCTCAAGCGATATCTCTGGATTGTATTCTCAAATATAAAATAAACGGAATGGAAAAAAGACGCTCAATAAAATGGATATAGGAGCGTTCCCCAGATGCTATATAAAACCTATTCCGCGGACGGTCCTACTGATGAAATCGCTCACTTAGTCCTCCCTAGCCATTGGTTGGAGATCCCGGGGGCTTGGGGAGGTCAGTATTCCTTGGACTTTGGGTCTCTGATAGGCTTGGTACAGGGCTTGTTTGCTTGTATTGCGCTGCCAGCGTTAATCCATCCAGGATCACCACCCATCGCCCCCCCGTCCCCTGGGTCGAAAAGTGATCTCCAGGGGCCTAGAACTTGACATGGCGCCAAAACCAGTACCTGGGGACCCACGAAAACAACACTTTTCCCGCACATCAGTACTTACGTCCCCCAAAACCAGCATTTGGGGGTACCTTGAGACTACCTACTGGGACCCCCTGGAACTTACTCTCGTGGGCCCCTGAGGATAACTCTGAGCGGGGGGAAGGAAGGGGAGGAATGCTCGCTGAGACTAGCTCTCGGAGCACCTGAGGGCAGCCTCAGGGGACCATGTCAGATCTCTGAGATTAGGTCTCCGGCCCTCCTTACACTAAAACTGAAAGGTCCCTGAAAATAACTCGGGCTCCCGAGGTCAGTCCTTGGGGGACCTGAGACTAGCTCTGTGGCCGCCTAAGACCAACACTTGGCGGCACTCACAAGACTAGTTTTCGGCCCCTCTCCCGATTAGATCTTAGGGCGTCTCTGAAACTGATTCACGGCGCCTCTTGACCAAAGCTGGGCCCCTGCGAATCTCTCGCGGCTCCTGGGATTAGATATCGGCAGCACCTCTGATACTAATTATCGCCCCTCCCCCAGATTTGCTCTGGGCAGAGGGGAGGGCTGAGAATGCCTCTCTGGGTCACCCAGAATAGCTCTTGGGGGTGTCTCTGGGTTTGGGGGGGGGCTGGGAATGACTTCCGACAACCCTCTGAGACTAACCCTGTGGCGCCCCCTGAGAATAACACTCGAGGGGGAGGTGTGGAAGCACCTGTGAGACTAAGTCTTTGGCACTCCTGAGACTGCCTCTCGGAGGCCCCAGATTAGCCCCCAGGGGACTGAGGCTAACTCGGGACCTCCTGAGATATACTCTGGGGCTCGTTAGACCAAAACTCGGGAGCACCTCTGGGAATTACTCTCAGAGCCCCAAAATTAGCTCTCGAACGTCTCTGAGACTAGCTCCCGGGAGCACTCTGAGACTAACTTTTGGGTGCACCCTGAGATTGCCTCTCGGGTCCCCTTATGCAAAAACTCGGGGGGGGCACAGCCTGAGACTTAATCTCGACGGCTCACAAGATTACCCCCTGGGGGCCCTTGAGACCAGCAATCTGCGGATCAAATGAGACTAACTCTCGGACCCCCCAGATTAACTCCCGGGGTCACCTGAAAGTAAATATTGACTCCTGAGAGACGCCCGTGAGACTATGGGGCCCCTGCGACCGACACTCGGGGGCCCCTGACACCGAATCTCGGGGGTCCCCTAAGGCAATATATCTGGACATAGCAAAATACTTTGACAAAATTTGGCACCAAGGACTTCTTTCAAAATGCGAAAACGATTTTGGTATTAGAGGACCCCTCTGTTAAATTGGCTGAAGACATACCTGACAGATAGGCAGTAAAGAGTAGTTATGGGGAGCGACCCACCTGGGGAATTTCCTCCGGCATCATCTACTTCAACACCTCCTTCATCACCTCCTCCCTCAACATCACCAACAGCATCTCAGCCAAAAAGACTAAGCGCAGGATGTCCCCAAGGTTCCGTGCTTGCCCCATTGTTAGCAATCATGTACCTCAATGGACTTGCAACAAAAACCACCAACGAGACGCTTTTCTTTGCCGACGACACCTCTCTTTACATACCTCACGCTCCCGACGACATAGCCGCAACTCAAAATACCTTACAAAGAGACCTCGACGAAATTGACAAGTATGGTCAAGAGTGGGTCATTACATACAATTCTGCAAAAACAGTCCAGAAAAATTTTTCGCTACGCCAAGAAGCAGCAAAACCCTGTTTGAAATTTGGTGGAACAGAAATAAATTCGAGCGCAAGTCACAAGCATTTAGGAGTAATTTTGTCCGACGACCTCAGGTTTCATGAGCACATTAATCACGTAATAAAGCAGGTTAACAGAGCACTTGATCCATTATATCCTATTGCTTTATACATACCTCGGCCCATTCTTGACCAGATTTACACCATTTACGTTAGACCTTATTTTGACTACTGTGATACGATAATTGACGGACCTGTAACAAATACAGACGAAATGCGACTAGAACGAACACAGTATCGAGCAGCCCGAATCATCACTGGGGCAATGTTGAGAACACCGACTGCAAAGTTACTTGAAGAGCTCGGATGGACATCTCTGACTGCAAGACGAAAAATTCACCGACTCACGACATACCACGACCTACAAGGTAGAACCTCGAAAGTTCCTACCTACATTCGATCAATCATTCCTCCCACAAGACTGGACGACGCCGGAAGAACCCTCAGAAACGCGCAAAATCAAACTGCACTAAGACATCGCACAGAACTATTTCAAAACTCGTTTGTACCAAAAACTGGAAGAGACTGGAACAACACTCCCCTAACCATCAGGCAGACAACTAAACAAAACTTCAAAAGAGAGATTGCAAAATATCACGGACAGCTGCCTCCACCCAAATACTTCGCTATAGGCTCAAAAATGGGAAATCGAATTCATACTCAGCTCCGGGTTGGTGCATCTAAATTAAACTCACATCTTTATCAATTCAGTTTAACCGACTCCCCGAAATGCACCTGCGGCTACCGATCTGAAACTGTTGCGCACTTCATACTCGACTGTCCCTCACACGATCTCCATAGAACACTGCTTTTCCGATCCACATCCCAAAAACTCGAATTTAACTTTGAAACATTACAGCGTTCGGCACAAATCGAAACTCTTCTACGAGGCAGTGGCCTGAGTCCCGGCAGCGAGCGTGACATAGCCTACTTATTTCAATCATTTCTCATCCGTACCCAAAGATTCAGTTCAAGAAACTGACGCAGCGACAGGCATCGCCGACAAGGGATCCCCGGTCGCCCGGTGCCCGGGCGGCGACCAGCGATCTGACAGCCGATAGTTAGTGTACGTGCAGTGTGTGTGTGTGTGTGTGTGTGTGTGTGTGTGTGTGTGTGTGTGTGTGTGTGTGTGTGTGTGTGTGTGTGTGTGTGTGTGTGTGTGTGTGTGTGTGTGTGTGTGTGTGTGTGTGTGTGTGTGTGTGTGTGTGTGTGTGTGTGTGTGTGTGCGTGTGCGTGTGCGTGTGCGTGTGCGTGTGCGTGTGCGTGTGTGTGTGTGTGTGTGTGTGTGTGTGTGTGTGTGTGTGTGTGTGTGAATTTTGTATATGGAGAGAGGCACCTCGACTTAAGCTACGGCTTTTGTGCCAATCTCATACATAACCCAGCCGTGTTAGTGTTTTCGAATAAATGTTTTTGAACTTTGAACTGACTCTCGGGGTCCCCTTGACCGACTCTTGGATTTCTCTGAGACTGACTCTCAGGGAGGCCCCTGAAACAGACTTTCGCCGGGACCTGAGACCCACACTCTGGGGGGCTCCTGGGACTAGCTCGGGGCCCCTAAGACTGACTCAGGGCCCTTGGTGCCCCTGAGACCAACTCTTGCGGGGCCCCCGAGACCAAATTTCGGGGTCCCCTTGACCGACTCTTGGGTTCTCTGAGACTGACTCTTGTGGGGTTCCCTGAATCAGACTGTCGCAGGGCCTTGGGAACCACTCTCTGGGGGGCCCCTGGGACTAGCTCACCCCCCTCCCGAGACCGACTCTCGGGGCCCCCTGGGACGACTTTCCCGGGGCCCCATGAGACCAACTCTGAGACTAAGCTGACGAGGCCCGTGACCTTGACTCAGAGACCCCATGAGGCTCGTGAGACTAAGCTAGGGGCCCCTGAAATCTACTTTCGGGGGGGCTTGAGACCGACTCTCAGGGCGGGGGCCCTGAGGCAGACTCGGGACGCCCTGAGAACGAATTTCAGGGGCACCCGAGACTGACTCTGGGGGCCCAGTGATCAGATAATTATTTGCGGTGGTTCAGATTGGCCCAAGGGGGGTCCTCGGACTCCTAGAACCTCTTGGCTACGCCACTGCATCCACACATTCGGGGGCCCGCCGAGATCAGCATTTGGAGGCCACTGAAATAATTACTTGGGGCCCCCATACCAATACTCCGGAGCTCCTTGATACTGATGCCCGGGAGCTCCTAAGACCAAACTCGGGGACCCACTTAGATCAGGCTCGGGGGCACCCTTAGGCCCATGCTCGCGCTTTTCTCAGGAGTAGCTCGACACCGATGTTTGGGGGGGGCAGATCAATATTCGGGCCCCCGAGACTAATGTTCGGTACTCTGGAGCCAGCGTCCTGAAATTGGGAATTTTGCGTGGAAACCCACACCCAGACTTGATCAATTTTGACATCCTAAATCTTGAATTTTGACATCTTAAGTCTTGAATTTTGACATCCTAAGCAAAATCATCAGAATCATTGAATTGCGACATCATCAGCTTGCGAGGTGGTGGCCTCAATGACAGCTTTTAGTGTGCCGTTACTTGCATCTCCTAATGGTTTTTAGCCTTGTCTTAACATGTACTGGCATGGTCTTTTGTTGCTTGTTGCTGTTGTCGCAAATACATGTATGGATCTAAATGAATAAGAATGCAGCATTATCAGTTTCCTTGTTTCAGAAGTTGAGGAATTGAAGGAGGCCCAGACCAGCAACTGAAGCCAACATACCATTCGATAAAGATGCTGCAACACTAGCTTTGTGAACCTATTACCTTCATATGAAATGCAGCATTCTTTAAACAGTGCCATCAGGACTGATTCCATGTCAAAATAGAACACAGCATTCATCTTTGGAGAGAAGGAAGTTTGAATACTGAAGGATTCTAGCACAAGCATTTTACAATGAATGCTCAACAGGACAAAACCCTGTAAAAGAGAACATTCCTAACAATTGCTTCTTCACAAGCACACTGAGACCTCACAAAATGTGAAAGATAATGCCTGACAGATAGCATGTCTAAACCGGAGATGCAATAAGCTGAATCAGCCATATAACAAAAATAAAGTCAGCCATATATCCCTCACGTCTCTTAACGTACTAATAAAGTAAGACTCCTAATAATATACCCCACTTTATAAGCCACTCTTCCTCCTCTCCCTCCTCTTTCAACAACAAAAGCCCCGCGCCTCACACGCTTGGGATGTACGCTTTCGTCTTAAACATATATCTGAATTAAAAATAAACGCGATGACGAGCGGCAGCGCTGACTCGCAGTACTATTGGACAATTGAAGTTCAGGGACAAATTAAAAACCTGAAATATTGCTCGTAATTTTGCTAGCCGAAACTGATAGTTAAAACTGTCTGAGGCTAAAGCTGGTATGAGACATCGTGACATTCACATTGCTCGAAACCCAAGCAATCGTCACCCACCACTCTTGGAGGCTACTACTCAAGATACCTTTGCTACTACTGACCTAGGCCCAAGGCCTTGAAATGCAGTGCTACTGACGTAATATATGGATTGATGACGTCAACTCCTTACGTCTGAATTTCGACATCCTTAGAAATCGCGCGGGTCAGGGTGAACTACAACATTTATTTTTGAAGTATCTGTGCAAAATAACTTTTTGAGAGTACCCGCAATATGAAATCAGAATATTTTCTATTCGAAAAAATTATTTTTAAGCCATATTTTATGTCATGTCACTCGGAATTTTGAGTGGAACAATGCAAGTATTGCTGAATAATTTCGACATCCTTGAGTTTAAAAAGAAATACTGTAGTTTTTCGATGTTTTTGTGGTTTAACATATATAAAATTAAAAATTCTGCAGTCTTGGTTTGATAAAACAATCCCAATATTGGATATTTGTTCAACAGGTTTGAAAGAAATAATATCTAAAGAGGGAATCTTCACGGATCATGCAAATTGCACCTCTATGTATTTCTCGGAATATCTCCAAAGGCAGCCAAAATATTTAGATGATTTTCAGGATGCTTTTAGAAAAATAACGAAAGATTAAGGTAAAATTAGTTTTTTCTTTACAAACGTCGAATCTCTGCGTGATTTAAAGGTGGGGAATTTCGACATCCTCTTCACGCTCAGGGGCCTGCCTGGTCAGTTTACTCGCATTAGAAAAACCGCACTTGGCAACCGGTGTCGACAGGCTTGGCTGAATTTGACGCGAGATGTCTTTCTCAGCATAGTGAAAATTACTTTGCCGCAGTTGAGATGAGTGTTTGTGTCCGTTTCTGGATTGCATGCAAGCTCTTACGTACGTTTGAGAGTTGGTAAGTTTTAAGTGGCCAGTGTTGGTATGTCTTATGGCTTAAGCAGGCTAATTCTGAACCTCAACCTGTTGTTCATTCTTTGTTTCAATGAGGATAGTATAATTCAAGTTTTGAGAAATCCAGGCACCTGGGTAAAGGTAAGTTATTAATTTCATGGTGGCCATTTGACTAGGTACTTTTATTGTGTGATTGCATGTTGCAATTCCTCCATGAATGCAAGTGAAAACAGAGGGAGTGAATCCCACTGATGTAGGTATAATTTCAAAAATAAGGTTGTTTTTTTAATATTTAGTTCAAATGGACAAGTTTTGGAATTTTCCTTGCCTTTTGGACATTTCAGCTTGCTAAAGGATCTAAAGCAAGACCTATCTCACCCGAGGTATTTTTTGGTAGGTAGGTATTCCAGACTTTGCTTTACTTATATCTTAATACTGTAGGTTTGCGGCTTATTAATGTATTCCCTTGTACGTTTCTGATGTTTTATTGTGGAAAATGCTGAATTCGGCGGAGTTGGATTTTTGGGTTTCTAGTTGGTTTAAATTCTGTTAATACAGTTAATTTTAATATGAACTAAGTTAATAGATTTTAAGTGAATAACCGGGATTCACCGAATACCCGAAATTTTAAGTGTTAACCGGGACGTCGCAGAAACGAAAATCAAGGAATCCATTTTTATACGTGATCTTGAACCCAAAATGAATACCATGTCAGCTTCTTGGCCTATCACCCACAAATCACCTTAAATATATAATAATAATTACAAAACAAAAATCTAGTTGGTCTTGTGATGCGTGATATATGTAATATATATATATATATATATATATATATATATATATATATATATATATATATATTTATATATATATATAGATATATATATAACTGCTTTAGGAAAGAAAATATTGATATGTAAACTGCGTATGAATGCGTGTTTTTAATTCTGCAGGAATAAGTGGTTGCTCCTAAGCGTGTGCTTGTCTTTTTGAATTTTTGTGCTAAAAAATGTATCATTGCTGAAGATGACTTGAAGTCGAAAACTCCGATTATTACTGTATCTATTCTTTCAGTGTGAATTTAGATCTAAAATAAAAATAATAATTTGGCAGATAATGGTCAATTTCAACACTACTAAGCTCATAATTTTAATATTGGTCATCCTTTATTTGTTTTTTTATTTCATGTGTATATGATGATTTAGTACCTGTATTTTAAGTACATGTACTTGTTTTTCGGGATGTTCTGATCTTACGGTTGCTTTTTTTCCCTTTTTGTCAATTAATTTTGACCTCTTTTTCCCCTGAATTTTGACATCCCACACTCTGCAGAAAAGTAATTTCAGGACACTGCTGGAGCCCCTCGATATCAATGCTCGGGGGACCCTGAGCCCAAGCCTGGGGGGGCCTGAGACCAAATTCTGGGTCCCATGAGGCCAATTCTCGTGCCTCACTCATAAGTCCCTCGATATCGATAGTCCGGGGCACCCCAATATAAATATTGCCCCCCCTCCCGAGATCAATGCTCGGTATTTAGGAGCCATCGATACCGCTGGTCTCGGGGCCCCCTGAGACCAAGCTCGGAGGGCCCGCTGACACCAAGCTCGGGGGGCTCCCCTGAGAACAAGATCGAAAGGCCCGTGAGACTAAGTTCGGGGCCCCTGAGACAAAAACTCGGGGGGGGCCTGAGACCGAGCTCAGGGGGCCCCTGATATTAATGTTCGGTACTCTGGAGCCCTCGATACCGCTGATCGGGGCCCCTAAGACCAAACTCGGAAGGCCCGTGAGACCAAGCTTGGGAGGCCTGAGAGGAAGTTCGGGCGTCCCCTGCGACCAAACTCGGGGGGGGGGTGCGACCAAGCTCGGGGGGCCCTGCGACCAAGCTCGGGGCCCCTGAGATCGAGCTAGGGGGTCCCCTGAGACAAAGCTCAGGGGCTTCCCGAGACCAATGCTCGTGTTTTCTAGTGCATAAGGTCAGCCCAAGGAGGGGGAGGGGGATCCGCGGGCCCCAAGGAACCCCCTTGGGTACGCCACTGTGTGGGATACGTTTCAGTATTTGGCGAGTTTTCACTTCATTACTTGTCCTAGGTAATGGAAGGGCTTCGAAAAACCACGTCATAGTAGTAATGAAAAATTACAAAAAATGTCAAAAATTACAAAAATGTCTACCTCCTCATTATTCAGCTGTGACCACGTCCCTGGACGAAGTATAATAGACTATTGATTTTTAATAATTCTAACTAATATGAATGCAACACTAATTTCAATCTCTTATTTCTAATAAAGTTAATAGATCTAAAAAACAAAATTAGACATTATATCATCATCCTGGACACCAATCCAACCACCACACTATCAGTACACACGTCAGCAGGGTGGGGAAAGGAAGGCAGGGTGGTGGTAGTTTGTTTTTATCATTTGCTTCTCCGCTGGTAAAGTTTACTTTCCCCAACGTGAGTTTCTGAGCAAAGCTAAAACATTGAAGCTACGCTATCGTCCCTGGACGAATAATGTGCTTTTGATTTTGGAATAATTGTGTCTAATTGCGGAGCGCACCGAGAGGCCCCATTGGCGCTCGGGCTCGCCGCCGCCGCTGGAAGCTCGCCGGCAGAGCCCCCCCCCCCCCCCCCCCACCCTCCGCCGATGGTTTCACCGTGGGTTATGTTAATTGCCGGTGTCGCGCCCTCCCCGCCGGCGGCCACCACGGACCACGGGGTGCCCCTCCGGACGGAGCGGACGAATTATTTACTCCGTGCATCCATTTCCCCCATGCCAAATTACAATGCCTGCTCTTCGAGTGTCTTGTGGGTGTATTGTTTCCTTGCTGACTCTGTCACTCACTTTCTCTTCCCTTGTTCCTAAACGTGCGTGACCGTGGATTGAAATTGGACTTAACACCCGCCCCGCTGGGGGGGCGGCGAAATTCGCCCCCCTCCTCCTGGTTTTCCCCTGATAACGCAAAAACGAATGGACTCAGAGCAACGAAACTTACAGTACCATATCCCTGATCAATTTTACGCATCTGACCTATTTTTTAGGTTAGGTAATGTCATGTCAAGGAGCTATCCAAGGTAAGTGACCCGGCCTCAAAACCTAAAATCATGAGTTTGAAGCGGCACCTAAGGAACATCTGCCAACCGATCAGTTTGAAACTTTCAGAACATGATGAGGTCATTAGGGTCTACAAAACTGCTATCTCGGAATTTTGATATTGTTGACCGAAGGTGGGGTCAACTTTTGGTCATTCCATTATAAGTCTATGGTGAAAAATTGAAAGGGCTGGTCTTCAGTAAAAACTTGATAAAGCTGAAAACACTCACACCGTGTATTCTTATCACCATCTTGACCCGAAAGTTGAGTTTTTGACCATCTGGTCTCTCAAAGGTCATGTCAGGTCACAGGAGCATGCAGTGATTGTTTTGCCAATAACTCCTCGCTGAAATGAGATAAAGGTCCTATTTTGCTTGCATTGTGCTTATATAGTCACGGGGAGTCGATTGATATGCAACATGCGCATACCAGGTCACCCTGTGACGCTGAACTAGCTCGAGGTCAGGTCATTTTCACAATTTGGCCTAGCAAGGTCATATTATACATCATTCAATTCGCCAAGACGAGAGGAATCCAATGATGCCTCAATATTTTCTCTAGCTCTGCTGAGTAAATATCTAGAGGGGGAAACGTACACTGCCCTGTTGTAAGCCTATGGAAGCTTCTTTGACGTTTGCTGACCTCAATATTGACCTGACATAAAAATGTTTCTATAATTTCTCTTCGTCTTGTCACGAGCTTTCGAACGCCGTCCGTAATTTACCTTTAGCTTTTCTGGGAAATGAAATACGGAGGGGGATCGAAATATGCCCCCCAGCGGTGCGCGTCATGTCAGGGACCCCAGCAGGGCGCGAGTTAATATACGTGCACGGATGCAAATCAAACAAATGGGGCATTCCAGTACACATCAACCAGTGCAAACATCCCAATATCACTGATTTGGATAAACATTTGCATGTGGGGATATCTGGGGCACTAAATCCAGCTGTTAACCTTTTCCGTGGCTCCGGCTACCCTATTTCGGTGGGGGCATATCGGCCCCTAAGATTCGTAATCTAACCGGCCGATTTTGAAAATTCAAGTGCCATGATTCTCTGCTGCTAACTTTTTTTGAAAAAGAAAATTTCAAGTTTTATTTTTGGGAGGTCGTGCAAATATATTTTTGTGTATTTTTAGATTTTCCATAACCCTTGTCTCTGTTGTACGATTTTCACAAAACTAGTTCAGATTTACAAATAATTGACCAAATTTTTATACTCGGTTCGCAAAATTCGAAATTAATGGCAGTTCCAGGACCAGGACTATGGGGGAAATATATACACCTAAAACGTTTTGTTACGCGGATTGAAGCCGTCATATACTGTTGGCATCTTTGACATAAATAAATGAGAAAAAGTGAAAAACTCATCGGGGCGGATGCAGTAGGTAAACAGTGGGGTAAAATACATACCAACAATATGCGAATGGTATGCATGGTATATTGTCCCTCGACTAGTTGAAATTTAATTTCTGATAATTTTACCTCCATGGCGCTCTGGGAAGGGGGTGACATAGGCGGATCGGACTCGTCGTGGGGGGTGGGGGTGATTGGAAACACATTTTCATATACAACGATATTGAGTCGCGGCGGTGATACTGGCTGGGAATATACATTTTGAAAATGTGTAGTGACTGGACACGCCTCTGGTAATCTAATTGGGTTATAACTATTTTGATTTTCTATACCCAATTGTATTGCCTGCGGCTGTAAGCGTCTTCCTTACTAACGTTTAGTCCTTCTTGATACATTCCCCATTTTGAACTGCTGTAACCGCCCCTGATGAATACAAATAGTGACAATTGTGAATGCACTATCATCTCACATAAAAATGATATAATAAAACCATATACTGGTATCGGATCGGGATGGCTTCCTTTTACAAAAACCCATCGCATCGATATCTTGGTTTGTGGTGAACCTCCCCAAAACCGCCTGCTCCGCCCCTGGTAAATATATAATCTTGAAATTTCGAAAACCTGCCTGTCTAGTTTTGGAAAGTCGGAGTTTCAAGTTTATCGAAGCCGTTTGGAGTATTCTCAAAACCTGAGGGGGCTTACCTGAAATAGGTTAAGTCCTTGGCCCAATGGAACCCAGTGGCGGATCTAGCCGGTCGGTTTGGTAGCGGCAAACCAAAGTCGAAAAAAACGTCACGCAGTGCACAATCGCGCTACAGTATGACTTTCCAGTAGCATTTTGGGTAATTGAGGCGAAAAGCTAAAAAAGTATTGATGCAGAAAAACGCCACGGGCTGAAAAATATGGGCTCAAGATGCTTTTTTCCTATCCAAGACCCCATATTTCCACTGACCTTAACTTGTTCTGTTTGAAGTTGAGAGTTGAAGCATCAAAATCTTGCTTATAAACTAAAAAGGAGTTGGGAAAAAAGGCGGTCGATCGCTTGGGGGGTGGGGCAAAACATAGTTTTGCCCCGAGCTTTTCCGTTTGATGGGGCAAATGCATTTTTGTCCCCCCCCCAGGATCCGCCACTGATGGAACCCATCATTACTGAGCTATAGCCCCAGGAATTTTTCACCAGATCACCAAAGAGCTATCTTTGCAGGCCCATGATTTTGGTTTAAGCTCAAGATTAATAACAAAATAGGAAAATACATGATAAGGTTCACAAAGGCCAGGAAATTATGACCTGCGGGTTTATTTTGTTTGAATTTTTCTTGACATGTGAGCTTGTGACCTTTTTAACTTTGATCCAGCTCATGCAAGTCCTCAAGACACTTTTAGCTTTCTTATTTTTGTTGCTTCCCAATATTTTCTACACCATGAACAAAAGTTGAAGACGGGTGTTTTCCCTATCCTTATCATATATGTATGTATGTATGTATGTATGTATGTATATATATATATATATACAGATAATTTCAAATGTTGCATTAACAGCCACATCCATAACAAATAAAACTAGATGTACTAACTATATGGTGTAAAGACTGTGACCAAAAATGACCAAGAGTGAATTCTTGACAAGGATATAAAGCTTGATCGTCACCTCTATCTCAACCATATTTCTGTGTTGGGGGGGAACAGATTCTCCCCATCCCGTATGTTTTTTTCAGCTACCTTCTAACTAATTGAGGAAAAGACCGAAACTTTCTAACTTTTGTTAAAACTACACTTGACAGATTTCCTGGAGGTTTTGAGATAACAGCTTTCTTGGGGGGTGGATCTTTGGCTGCCTCTTTTGGAAGGATCTATTCACAAATCTTACCTTGTTTTGTATGGTACAGCTCTCTTATAATGAAGCTATTTGTAACAGTATTGAGAGTAAAGAGAATGTTTCAATACACTGAATATTTAACATGTAAACTAATTTACACTTTAATTTGTCAGAAGTGAACACATCAACCCATATTGGGGGTAGGATTTCTGGTGTAATTAGACTGTATTCCTGCATGATGAAAACAATTTTTATGGAACAGCCACAAGGAATTAAAATTAGCATACTTTAATTCCTTTATTGCCCCCAAACTTTCATTCAGCAAAAATAGCATGTCATAGATATGCTCCGGACTGTTTTAAGGGGGATTTCATGCATGTGCAAGCACTTTTAGTTTACAAAGTGCAATTAATGGGACAGGCACCTTGGGTATACATTTGATTCTACAGGCGAATAATGGAAATTCATGGAAATTCTGTACGATCATCATTAGCATATCAAGCAAACAACATCACTCAAATTTCTCTGGAATTGGCATAGACAAATACCTGAAAATTAGGAGACAAACAGCCTCAATAGCCAAACAGCATATCTTCATGTCTCATAATATTGGCAATATAGGTACATCTTGCCCCAATGTAATATGCAGATAATACTCATTACAGTCACGCTTTTAGTCAAAACATTTCCACCAGGGTTGGCAAAATACCGGTAAAAACTAGGTTTATTCCAGCCAGTGGCATAAACTGGTAACTACCAGTATTTACCAGGAAAAAGTGGCAAAACTGGTAAAAAGTGGCAAAAACCTTTTAAACTGACCATGATAGACCAGAATTGGCATTCTAAGGCCAAAGAGCAGTTGTAAATGTGAAGCAATTGATGACATTGGCATGGTCTCTGGTCAAGACTGGTGTGTAAGCAGGTATTTTATTTTCTAGGCATCATGGTTCAGAATGCTATGAACAACCAGCTTACACCAAAAACTCTGGAAAATGTTAAAATTTCAGAAGTGATAAATTATAATGCGTAGGTACCAGACGTACATCACTGAAAACGTGGAAAGGTGAGATTAGAAAATCAGTCTGGTTTCAAACATTGCCAAATCCTACCTTTATTCTTATTCCGTGATGGGCACTCAGATTCCAATGTCTGAATATGTGTCCGCTTTAGGCCTTTTATATATTTTTGTCCACTATTTTGAATGGAAGCTGATTATTCCTCTCATTTTTAAGTAAGCAGTTCGTCGATTTTGCTGACTGAGCAAACAGAACAGTGGCATTTCTGAATGGCACACTTTGAACCCTCCTCAGGTAGTAGGTGTTCAGAGACCGATGATTTAATGACATTTGATATTCAAGCAAAGCGTTTGACTTTCTCTGCTGTAAAAATCAATTCTAAAGAAGTCAAGGTTATTTAATTGCTAGCTTAAAGCGGCATGTCGATTGTTTTCGAGCTCTTAGGCTGTTGATTATGCGAATCCAATGAGATAGTTAGGGAATATTTCAATATCATTGGAAATTCTCTGGTCAGGATTCCTCGCTAACTGTACTGGACTGGGAAAAATTGGTTGACCCTCTACCAACAACCAAGTATTTTATGTACCTATCATATTTTATATTCTGACATGGGGACTCTTAAATCAAAATACAGGCAACAGGGGCGATATGGGCCCATGAAATCATTTCCTAATTATTCGCTGGGTTAAGTTACGGCAATGTGAGTAATTTCACTGTACTTTTCTCGCCCTAGTGGGGAGAGGGTGTTTGAACACTTCTCGGGTTTTTCCAACGGTGCCGGAAAACAGCGGCGCAAAGTGCTGCCATACTGGGCATCACTTATCTTTGACCAAATACGCAACTTTCCTGAAAATGATTATTTGGGGTCATCTCAGGTCAGGTCTCCAGGCCAGGTCAAGTGACCTCACCTCATAAAATGTTTAAAAATTGCATAAGTCAGGATTTAGCGATCTGAAACTTATCACATAATGGACACACTGGAGGCTAGAAAATATATTCCGGGATTTTTTATATCGCAGATCTAAGGTCAAATACGTGTCATGCATATCCATTGGAAATGCATGTAGAAAACACAAGTTGGTCGAAAAATGGCTCTATTTCTGAAGATACCTACGGCTTAAAATGACTTCTTTTATTGAAATGGTAGTATCACTCGGTTTGTTGTAATAAGAGGAATTGAATGACGCTTGAATATTGGCTCCAAGTTAACCCTGTCAGGCGCTAGATTACAAAGTATTCTCAAAAAATTCACTCCCTTGACTCGTCATGACCTCAGTATTAACCTGAGCAAAAAAATGTTAATGACATATTATCCTCTGAATTTTTCGTGGACTATTCAGCGCTTTCGCGTTTTTGTTTGTCTGTTTGTTTGTTTTTTTTTTTGCTTCGAGGAGCCGAGTTCTAGGGGGTGTTCAACACGCGCATTAACAGGGGCAGGTACCTGCCCCCATGAGTTTTTTTGGAGGAATAATAAAAATGGCGGCGCTACGCGCCGCCATACTTAGTATGCCTTGTGCCTGATAATTTTTACAACTTTATTCAAAACTTTAAAGTTAGGTCATCTCAGCTCAGGTCACCAGTGCAGGTCAGGTGACCTCACCTCAAAAAAGTTTAGGATAGCATAAGTCAGAACTCAGAACAATGTAAACTTATCAGATTGAAACTCGTATCATATAATGACACCAACATATTCTTTAAAATATATTCCGGTATTTTCGATATCAATGACATATAGTCGAGTACGAGCCATGACCTCTTTATTGGAAATGCACGGGAAAATGGTTTAAACAGAATAACTCAGTAATGAATGGTGACAAGAGCTTTTATTATCACGCCGTTAGGTTTGTCTCATCCTTGCAGCTCCAACGATATGCATTTCACCTAATTTGACACTGACGTGAAGTATGCCGAGTGTACAATTCATATTGGGAAATATAGTCGGCGAGTGGAATATTCAAGAAATATTTGAGAGTCAATTAAACCCCTATTACATCCCTCACTTATTTATAGCATAGAAATGAATTTTCCACGCAAATTGTTTTTAGTTCCATACTTTTGATGAGTTCATAAACACCAGGGCTATTGAATTCGGCTGAAAAGGCACCACTTGAAAAGTGAGTGGGAAAATCAGAAAAATAATAACACACAGAATCGAGTGAAAAATCCAACTTGTTCAGTTGCGGCTCCCCACCCAGCGCCCTGGGATTTGGAAGTGGGCGGAGGTGGATCTGAGGCACAATGGGGCGAGTATTAATAACTAGTGTGGGCAATTGAAGCTCCTAACGGCGAATGGAACGCTTAGAAATCAAATCACAAGATTGAATGGAAATGTGTATCTTCCGTAGCGTCTTCCTACAAATTGTCGTGTTGCAGGTATTATTTTAATTTCTTCATACGAGCACCAGGTGATCAGAAATTTTCTTCACGCGAACAGGAGACACCTAATTAAAAGTACTTCGTTCAGGCGGCACCATGCGTGGCTAGTATTTTTCCACTAACCACATATCTAAAAAAAATCCGTTCGAGCTGAGCGTGATTCGGGAGCAAGTAGCGGTAAAAAAGTAAAACGAAGCTTTTTGTGATATGAGTTTAAAAGTGGTGTTAAAAATGACCATTATCTGCCAAGTTATTTAGCTGAGGATGACTTGACGTCGAAAGCTTCTATTATTGTGTCTTCTCTTTCAATATTAATTAAGGTCTAACATAAAGAAATAGTTTGGCAAATAATGGTCATTTTTAACACCACTTTTGAACTCATAATAATAATAATAATGGTGCTGCCAACATTACTCCGCCCACTTAATTTTTGTAATAGATTCTTCTCAGGAAAAAAATATATGCAATTTGAAAATGAGTGTTAATATCATGAGTGTCGCCGCCCGCAAAAAATGAGGGGGCCAGCAAAATTTCAACCTCATGCGAACAAGAAATTTACCACGTTAGGATAAAAAGCTTTTCGAATTTGTGCTCCTCGTTACGTTCCACATCAGCTGGATATAAAAAAACATCCGATATTCTCCTATTTTGACTTAGATTATGAATTTTTACCAAAAAAGGGTCCGATGCCGGGTGGAATAAGAGGAAATGTAGTTTCAACCTGGTTTCCTTAGTCAAAGCTCAGTATCCCTAGATCTGCGCCCGTTGTTTAATGTATGCATAACTTGATACGAGCAACATGTCGTGCCTGCTCCTTGGGCTCGCCGTGCTTGCTGCTGGGGTTGTAGTTTAACAGCCCTCTCCAACAGCAAGCGCTGAGCACAGATCACCGGATGTGACGTCACACCTCGTAGCATATAACACGGGAAAATTAAATGATTGAATATCCAAATTTGTTGCAAAAAGAGGCAAAGAATCAAAGATGAAATGTTTATTTATTCATATGGGATAAACTTGATTACAATGTATTCTCACAAATTTGTAAGTGGGCAATGCCATTAGCAGCAGTTTAACACACGGCCCAAAGGTAAAGGTATTCCTCCACACCCATGTGACGTCACTCGGGGGTGAAGGAATTCCTCTTGAACGTACCTTTATGTAAAGGTACCTTAGTAGTTTAAGATCTTCAAAGTGTAGGACTTAAACATTCTCTTCTATTGCTGCTGGGTGTCACTACTTTAAAGTTTCACTGAGGTGATTATCTATAGATATGCTCGGCCCATTCAAGTATTAACATGCTAATTGATGCTATATCGTAGATGGTTTCGTATGTTTCAATGGTTGGTGCTGATTATCTTGCTTTGTGCGGCTAGGAGCGTTCAAACAGCGGGAGCACAAATACATTATTGATACATCATACACATTTTGTAATTAGTTTAAAGTCAATTGCTGTATCGCAATGAGACTGAAAAGTAACTCCAAATAAGCTGTTAACCATTCTCTGACCTAAGCCATAGGACTTCAAGATATATTTAAATAATATTTCTTATTTCTTGCTGGGTCTTACCAGCGAAAAGTCGAGAAAGACAGCTAAGCGATGAGGAACTCCTATGATGCCAAACAGCGCCGCTGCACCATTCAAAAGGGAGTAGAAGGGTAACATTGATTTGAAGACCTTTTTAGGCATCAGGGCTAAAAGACATATATTTTTTGTATCATCAATAATAATTCACTCATTATTTTTATTGTTAAAAAATGTGGCAAAAATGGCAAAAACTGAAAAAACTAGTTTATGCCAGCCAGGTTTTAACCATGGTAAATACCACTAAAAACCACCCAGTGGCAAAAACCTGCCAACCCTGATTTCCACTGCAAAATTATATGTATGGTTGCCAGCAGCATGGGGATGATGTGACAACTAGCAGATAAATTAAGCAACTATACAACCAAGAATGAAAATGTTTCCTATAGAAAATAATACATCACCACTGGTGATGTATTATTTTCTATTCACCAGAACTGGCAAATTAAACTATCCATTTAACTTGACCTCATAAAAATTTCAAACATTATTAAGTTTACCTCACTAGTTATGTCAATTTCACCCATGGGTAAAAGTTCTTTGGTCTTGGCATAGTACTCACTGGGAAGAAAGCAGTCTCATCCTGGTGCCAGCAACCTTTTCACTCATTATGGGGATTGCAATTATTTAATTTCTTGCATATCAAATGCAACACACATTAGGCAGTGTCATGTCACCATGATCAGTACAGCAAGAAATAAACTAGAAAACATCAATGATACTTTTAGAAATACTTACCTACAATCATGAAAAACATGCCACAATATTTTTCTTCAAATTGATAACCCTTAAACTTGTCAACAACACTCCTCTTCTTGTGTTGCAAGTTGAACTCAAACTAGAACGCAAGGACAACACTACATGGCCTCGCAAATCGCAGCACCACACCAAGATACCTTTACTCAGCAGCACAACACAATACCCCGGTAAAAATACAAAGCAATAACGACTCAAGGCAATTTTTGAGGATCTATTTGGTAAGTAAGCAGCATTTTTCTCCGCAATAACATAGAGTCACAGCCTGAATCAAGGCCCTAAAATATAAACCTAAAAGCAGGCATGAATGGCATGGATACAGCAAGCGCAGATCACCAAGATGTGACGTCATGCCTGCCGACATATAACATTAAAAATGAAATGATTTAAAATCCAAATTTTTGCAAAAAGAGCAGAAGATTTGAATACAAAATTCTTATTTTATGCATTGACTATAAACTTAATCGCCGTGTATTCTCACATCTTTGTAAACAGACAGTGTCATTAGCAGCAGTTTAACACACGGCCTAGGGGTGAAGGAATTCCTTCACGCTTGTGTGACGTCAGTTGGATATGGAGGAATCCCTCTGGGACGTACCTTTAAGTAAAGGTATAAGCGCTCTCCCATCGCTCCGAGGCGATGCTTTATAGAAGGAAAAACACGCACAAAACGGGGATCTCGTGTAATATGGGAATGCTTCAGTGGAATATTGGTGGCCTTATTTCACACTGCGCAGAATTCAAAAATGTTATGCTTCATGAAAGTCCCCTGGTGGCAGCTATTCAAGAGACTCACTTGCGAGACGCTGATGTGAATAATTTCTCAATCAAAGGATATACAATGTATCAAAATAACATAAACTCCGACTCCAGAAAGGGTAGGGTCGCCTTATATATCTCAAATCTTCTCTCCCAACGCAGAAAGACCTACAAACTCCTCTAAATGCTATTGCAGCTCATTTAAAAATAGGTCGTCTGAATTTCATTGCTGTTTCCATCTACCTCCCCCACATGATCCTCAAGTAACTCTCACCAATCTCGACAATCTTGTCTCCCAGTTATCCCCTCCTCAGTTATGTTGCTAGGTGATTTCAACGCCCACCACATTATGTGGGGTAGTCAGTCAGTATCTACGCGCGGCCATAGGCCGCGCGGCCTAATCGAAAATTTTGTAGATTCAAACTCACTCTGCTTTCTGAACGACTGTTCCCCAACCTTTCAAAGTCGGAGTCACAGGTCTCTCTCTGCGATTGACCTCACGCTAGTCTCGGCCCACCTTACACAACATTTCCAATGGTCTGTCTCTTCTGGACCCCTTTTCTCTGACCATTTTCCGATTTCTATTTGCATCCCATCACTAACCTGCCTTCCATCAGTACCCTCCATACAGAAATGGAAAACAGAATTAGCAGACTGGACGAAATTCAATGATACTGTAGTTTCTAAGCTTCATGACGCTCCACCAAATATGACTACATTCCTCTCCGCTATGTATGACACTGCTTTGGACATCATTCCACGTTCTAGGTCAAATCCAAACCCCCAGATGCAAGCTACACACGCGCCATGGTGGAACTCGCGATGCCAATGGGCGAAAGCCGTGAGGAGAAGGGCCCTTCGTGCTTTTCAAAAAAAAAAAACGTAATGGACGATTTACTCGCACAAGAATATTCTGATAGCTGTGCATTTGCTTCAACCATTTCCTGGGAGGAAAAGGTAAAATCATGGAGAACATGTGTCAGCTCAAAAGTAAATCGCTTTACCCCGTTAAAAGACATATGGCAGACGGTTCGTTCATTCGGATCCCGTCGAGCTGGCAGTGGACATTTCCCAAAATTGATGACCACTACTGGAATAATATCCGATCCGCTTGAGGTCACAAATACATTTGCTAAACACTTCCCGTCTGTATCGTCAACAGAAATATATCCGTCAAATATTCACCAGAACCTTGTGGCATCATCCAATCTCTTAGACTTTTCATCACCAGAAACTGAATATTACAACGTCCCCTTCACCCTAAAGGGGCTCGAAGTCTCGATAACCAGGAGTAATAAATCATCCCCCGGTCCGGACGGAATAAATTACTCTTTTTACTCGAATCTTTCAAATCAAAATCGCATACGATTGTTATCCTCAATAAACAACTTATGGGAAACTGATGCCTTCCCTCCTGGTTGGCTTCAAAGCATAGTTATCCCGATAATAAAACAAGGTAAAGATGAACTTTTGGCAACTTCTTATCGCCCAATCTCGCTTACGAATTGCTCTTGCAAAATAATGGAAAGAATGGTAAATGCCAGGCTAACTTTCTTTTTGGAATCTAACAAACTGTTGTCACCTTTTCAAAGTGGATTTCGTAAAAGCTTAAACACAAACTGCAACATTATCAGACTTGTATCATCTCTCCAAAAAGGCTTCATTCACGGACATCCTACTGTCGCCACATTCCTAGACTTATCATCTGCGTTTAATAAGGTTCACAGAGGAACTGCGTTGATAAAACTCCATAAAATTGGCATTCAGGGCCACATGGCTCAGTTCATAAAAAACTTTTTGCAGGTCAGAACCTTCCAGGTAAAATGCAAGACAACATTTTCGGATCCACACACACTTGATCATGGTGTACCACAGGGGAGTGTTCCTATCCCCCAACCTCTCCTTACTGGCCATAAACGACATATTCGACGACGTACGGAGAAATTATCCGAGCGTCCATTGTTCCATGTTTGGTGACGATCTTGCCATCTGGACTACCCGCGAAACCTGTAGGGAATCTGGAGAAATAATACAAGCCGCACTGAGACTCATATCACGTTGGTGTGACAGTTGGGGGTTTCTCTTTCCCCTGCGAAATCAGCTACCTTGGTCTTTAAAAGAGGAAAAGTGGCAGACGATCTCCAACTAAAAATTAGAAATCAACCCATCCCGCAAGTTCAAACGTTCAAGTATCTAGGTATCATTCTTGACACCCGTCTCACTTTCCACAACCACATCGAACAGCTGCGAATACGCTGCCTACAAAGAATTAACATACTAAAATGTGTTTCAGGTTCTTCCTGAGGAGCGGACCGAAAATCTCTCACACTCCTCTACAGCAGTCTTATCCGATCTGTGCTCGACTATAGTGCCCTTGTAATCTGTATAGTTTCCCAACAAGTCGACAGCGTATAGAATCAATATAGTCCATGTGCCTCAGGATAATTACGGGGGGCATTTCGGACCACCCCTGTGACTGCTCTTCAGGCTGATGCTAGCCTGCCTTCTCTAGAAAACCGTCAACTCTTCTTAGTCCTCCGATATTATTACCAGGTTATGAGCAGCCCGGACCATCCTCCTTCGTTCTGTATGACGCCTCATTATGTTTATAACGCCCGCCGGCCTCAGAAAACTATACGCTCTACTTCCACTGTAGTGCAGAACGCTCAGACTGAGATCAATATGCCCTTGGTGCACACCGCTCCCAAGCCACACTCTCTGGCCTACTGGCTTCATCGTTTACCAGATATCCAATACCTTATTACTGAACGAAAGTCGCAAATAAATCCGACTGAAATATTGTCGGATTTCCACCATACCAATTTCCGCATACCAATTTCCTCATTCGGACTATACATTTATCTACACGGACGGATCTTTCTGGAACCAACAAGTTGGATCTGCGGTTGTCTGGTTAAATTTGAAATTGACTTACCGACTACCAAACATTGCCTCCGTTTTTACTGCAGAGCTGTATGCTATCAAAGGGCCATGATTCTCATCCGAGAATCACGAATTCCTTTTTCGATAGTATGCACAGACTCGCAATCGGCCCTTGGGGCCCTACAGTGCCCAGAGACCATAGATCATCCACTCGTCCACGATATTCTTCGGATTTTCTATACCCTTCCTCGTAGCCAAAGCATTATCTTCCTATGGATTTCGGGTCATTGTTCTATTCCCGGCAATGAACAGGCGGATCAAGCGGCGAAACAGGCCTGTGTTCTGCCAAGGGTGACGAATATCCACATGCCTCTTTCGGATGTTTCTGGTGCATTGAGAGAGCGTTTTTCATCCTATCTTCAACTAAAATGGGAAAACACACTCTGATCACTTGTATGAAATTAAACCAAAACTATCTCCCTGGTGCACTAGCAATCAAACCACCAGACAAAATGAAGTACTCCTATCTCGCTCACGCTGTGGACACACTCGATTAACCCACAGCTATCTCTTCGACAATAACCCTCCGCCGAACTGTGAAGGATGCGGCGCAATGCTCTCAGTCAAACATATGCTACTCGAATGTCCCACCGAAGCCCCAAGAAGGGTACGCATCGTCAACTACCTCTCTCCGAATAATCTGACCCTTAGTCTCCAAAATCTGCTCGGAAACGACCGTCCAGACCTCATCGAATTGGTTCTGAACTTCATATTTGAATCAACATGGGCCCATAAACTCTGATGAAATGAAATGCACTCTACCGCAACTAACCGTCATGTTTCGAAAAGACAGCAAAGACGTTTATAAAAGAAACTCTGGGTCCAACAGCCGGAGTTGGATGGGTTCTCCGCCTACTCTTAAATTTTTGGACTAATCCCTTCAATCCATTGACGCGAAAATTATATATATCGTCGGTAGTCTGCTAGGATTTACAAAGGCAATAATACCGCTTGGCAAGTGTCCTGATATCGTATACATTATGGTATCCCCTTCACTGAATGATCATTTTTATATGACTCTGATCCCCCATCTTGCCCGCGACAATTTGATCCGGAATCCCTAAACTCAGCTCGGAAATGACCATCCAGACCTCTCCGGACTGGTTCTGAACTCCATATATAGATGAACATGGACCTAGGATACAATATGGACACCACCGTCATTTACTTCTGGTTAGGATTACTAAAGATAATCCTGACAATGAATACCTCGGAATCAGTGCCTTGCCTTTGTACGTATTATGTTATCTCCCTCACTGAATGAGCATTTCTCTACATGATTTTGACCCCCGTCCCCCCGTCCCCCTCTGCGAAATCAAAGACGAGAGCAGAGTATTCCCTCAGAATATCATCGCGAGAAACATTGCGTTTTTCTATTTAAGAAGGGTTTTTCATCTCAACCATTTAACTTGGAGTTCCCGAGCGTACATCTTTGAGGTTTTCCCTTCCAGCATGGTTTTATTTTTCTCTAAAACAGTGGCCGCTGGCTTTTGGCCGCCAGCTTTGGGGGCGAACTTCTTTCGGACCCTTCGCCCTTAATGTTAACATTCAGACTCGCAGTGTTAAAGAAGAGATTAGTTTCTCTGCGATAGTAACCTCTCCCAGCTCTGCGTCTCTGAATTCGTGTGGGCCGCGTTTGCATCGCCGGTCGCTCAGCGGACTTCGCCGTCCACATGTCGTGGATGCACTAGATATCGTTCCGTCCACACCGTATTCCGGACATGTGGTCGGGGGCGCTGCGTAGTGCCGGCGATGGAAACGCGGCCCCAGCCCTGAGCTGATCGTAGGATGGCCACTAAAAAAAAGAAAAAAACGGATCATGGATGAGACATGGATGCGTCACTCGGCGTCGGCACCTTTGATCCCGGCGACCACGCGACCACCTAGCGGAAATCATGCAAAACAGAAACGTACACGAAAACGGCCAGCCGTCCGCCCGGCCCCATGCTAAAGAAGGGCGATAATTCGCGGTATGGAGGCTAAACCTATGGAAATGTTGTCGACATATGGAGGAGCAATGGTCCTACTCCATTCCGGCATGCTAGATCACACCCGCAGAGATCCGGCTGGGGCGCTTCCCAAAAAAACTCCCAAAATCAAAGACGGACCATTGATGGTCCCTGGGCGATGGATCAATAGGAATAATGCGGTACTCGCTATGAGTACAACACCCAGGTTCAAATTTCGGAGTGGAAATGGAATTAGACGCTCACATAATTAGGTGAGTGCATATAATGACGTATATATTTTTCAGCAATCCAGATCGGGAGGGTTGAAAATGCCATTTAAGCCTGATGTGCCCCTTTTCAACAGAAAGTCCTCTATTCTGTTAAGACCTATCAGAGGGTAACTAATGGCATTGCAGGGGCGGACGCAGACCCGATTTTTTGTGTGGGGGTGGGGAGTCAAAACCTCCTGGGGGGAGGGCATACGCGGATCCAGGATTGCCGATCGGGGGAGGGGACACCTTCCCGGGGGGTGCCATCCGGACCAGGGGGAGCCACTTTTGACCGGAGGTGGGCGCCAAATCCTATCAGTGGGCGCCGATTTCCGCATCCTGGGGGGGGCAGGGGGCGGGGGTGGTGGGAAGCGACATTCCAGGAGGGCACCATCGACTTTTCCGAGAGGGCGCCGTGAACATTTCAGGGGGCGCCGGGGTCGTTCGGGGGCACGTGCCCCCTTGCCCCTGGATCTGCCTATGGGGAGGGGTGGGAGCGAAGATTAAATTGCTCGACGAACCAAGTTTAAACAACTTTTTTATTTGTCCGGCCTTTTGAGGGGCTAAAAGATAGTTTGTCCCCCATTCCATCGCTTTTTGGGGGCATGACCGGAATTGCCCCCTTACATCCGCCTATGTCGCTGAGGCACCACTTATTATGATTTATCTTAACACGCGCATTGACAGAGGGGGTGGGTACCCGCCACCCTCGGGTTTTTCGGAGATAGCAGAAAAACGGCAATGCGAAGCGCCGCCGTACTTGGCATACCTTTTCCCTCATCATTTTTACAACTTCTGTGAAAATTATAAGGTTAGGTCATCTCAGATCAGGTCACCAGTACAGGTCAAGTGACCTGACCTCAAAAGTTTAAGATAGCAAAGTCGGAACTGGGTGAACTTATCCGATTGAAACACATATCAAATAATGGCCCCACCAAGTTCTCTAAAATATGTTCCGGTATTTTTATATCGATGACCTAAGGTCAGGTACGAGGCATAAACCTCTCCATTGGAACTACATGGGAAAAATGGTTTTTACCTAATAACTCAGTAACGGATGGTGATAGAGCGTTTATTTCAGCTGCATTAGACTCGCCTTGGCTTTGCAGTTCTAATGATATGCATTATATATGATTTAACCCTGATCAATATGATTATGCCAGGTCAAATCCTTGATTTGACCTGGCAAAATCAAATTATATATAATTAGATTCAGCTTGCTGCGAGGATTCATATAGTTTAAGTAGTTTATTTGTTCAGATGTAATGGCCGAAAAACTTAATTTACAGGCTATCCCTATAACGGCATGTTTTGACCTCTCGTGACCTTAATGTGACCTGACAAAAAGTGGTTCAATTATTTTCGATGGAGAAGTGGATGGGCTACCCAACGCCGTTTACCGTTTTTCGCTACCTACTGTGGTTCTCGAGATCTTAGGGGAGGGGGGCGGGTACCCGCCACCCCCGTCAAAGCGAAGGTGGCTCAGACCCCCGTCAATGCGCGTGTTAAGTAAACATTCGAGGACGAACCTTCGGGGATCGTGTCTCTTCAAATCAGGGGCGTAGCCAAGATGGGGCGGCAGGGACAGCCACCCCCCCTCCTGAGGGCCCGAAGGGCCCCATGAGGACACCATTCTGTAACAAGTAGGGCCCTTTTTACCCATCAGGGCCCTTTTGGCGCTGTCCAGGGGTCCTTTTCGGGGCACCGCCCCTCCCCCTGAGCAAAATCCTGGCTACCCCCCTGCCTCAAATATCCACGACTGGGGACGTTTTTACTTTCCGAGTCATGGGTGCCGGAGTGTCCTGAATCATAAATTGTATGCAGCACTCCGCGCGCTGTTTTCTACCCACCAGTGGAATAACTAATATTTTTTCGCAGGCGCCATTGACAGATCCAAGAAAGGATTCAGAAAGGGTTGTTACCTTGAAGGCGATATCATAAACGTATACAATCCTTTCAAAACAGCTTGTACTCAAAGACAAATCTACAAATACAATCTCCCACTCACTCACTCCCCTTCAAACCAATGCTGACGCGGCGCCCGTTCCCTGTACGTCGTTTCGCGCATGCGCAGTAGTGACTTTGGTCGTTTTTGAGTGGGGAGTGGCGCATCCAGGCTTTTATCCATGCTTGGATGATGGAGATGTCATATGAGGATGCCAGCTTGTCGCGTTGTGAAATGTTTTCCACAAATATCCCCAGTTTCTCATACAAATCCCAGAGGCGTGCTTGACCCCTGGAAAGGGGCTGGTTTCGCGTAAAGACTCGACCAGTGGCGTAGTCAAGGGGGGGTCCTTTGGGTCCGCGGACCCCCCTTGGGCTGACCTTATTCACTGGAAATCACGAGCATTGGTCTCGGGAGGGGCCCCTGAGCTTGGTATCAGGGGCCCCCCGAGATTGGTCACAGTGGCCCCTGAATTAAGTCACAGGGCCCCGAGCCTGGTCTCGGGGGAGGGGGCTCTCCTGAACTTGGTCTGAGGGAGCCCTTGAGCTTGGTCTCAGGGGCCCCTGAGCTTGGTCACAGGGGCCCTCGAGCTTGGTCTCAGGGTTCCCCCGAAACTTGGTCTCAGGGGCCCCCGAGCTTGGTCACAGGGTACCCTGAGCTTGGTCACAGGCAGGGGCTCCGCCACGACTTTCAAGTTGGAGGGATAAACTCAAGGGGGCCTCCATCTGAAGGGCCCTCCTTTTCTAAGGGGGTCTCCTAGGCAACAATGGCGGATCCAGCTTTGGGGGACCAAAGAAATTGCCAAAACGTTGATAGCAAAGAAGTTTTTAGAACGATGGAGCTAGAATCAATTTCTTCTCCTTCAAAGCGGTAGAAATATTTCCACGAGACAAAATTGCCGAGCAAGTTATATGTTGCTGGTCGTTGAAGGGGGATACACTATTTTGGGTTTGGGGGCATAGGCCCTTGGCCCCATGAACGAGCCAGTGTAAGGCACATTGATAATTCAATGATAACGTAATAACGTATAGGGGGCGTTCCAGGACAAAGCGACACAAAGTTTTTCAATTTTACAACACCACGTCTAAAAAAATATGAAACTTTGACTCCGGGGTAGTTTTGGGCCAGGAACACGCCTGTGAGAATCTTAGGCCCCTCCGACCAACGGTGACAGAGGAATTTTCAGGAGGACACCATGTAGACTCATCTTTGATGCTTCATAACTAAAAAACGCAATGCCTGATTAACAAGTTTTGTATATCATTGAACTCATCTTGAACTATACATTATTTTGAAAAGAGAAAATTTCAAAATTTTGACTTTTAATTCGTTTGACCTTTTCTTTTTTAACTAGCTTGACCTTTTAGCAATTGAAAGTGCCCTTTTAAACACCCCAAAAATTTTGCTTCATAAAATATCTTTCGATGAACCATTTAAAAAATGCGTGCTTGCTATAAGTTACAAATTTTTAGCACCTAAGGCAGGTATGCAGGCGGTTTTTGACCACTGCGCTACTACAGCCTTATGTTAAAGACCGCAAAAAAGTTTGTTTTGTAATCGGCTGCTTGCAATCATATTGCATTGTCTTTACGAAATTTTCATCGTGCAAATGTCAAAATTTATGAGAATTAACACGCGCCCACACGAGGGGGCGGGAAACCGGCCTCCTCAGGTTTCTACAGGTAGTAAAACAAAACACCTTCGCGCAGCGCCACCGTACTTCATCTACCTCTAACTCGACATTTTTGCAGCTTCTGGAAAAATAATTTAAGTCAACTGGCAGTTGGTAGGTACCGTAAATACCGTAGGTCAGCTGGCAACTGACTGGTGAGGGGGTGACCTGAGGTAGACGGACGTCGTTATGCCTTGTGGGACGCTCAACTTTGGTTCCTTAATTAACCCTTCATCGTGGGAGTTGCTCGTTTGGGTGGTGAAGTCGGGGTCTCGGTAAAAAGTCCCTTGATGACTCTGGTGAGATTCGGACTCCTAAAACTGAACTGGCAACAACTTAAACAAGATTTATAAAAAAGAAAAATAGCAGCCATTAAAAGTGATAGAGATATATTGTTTTCGGGGGAGACGAGGGCAAAGGAACTTATTAGTAATGGGCCTTGCAGCCTTAACACGCGCATTGACGGGGGTCTGAGCCACCTTCGCATTGACGGGGGGCGGGTACCTGCCCCCCTAAGATATCGAGAACCATGGTAGGTAGCGAAGAACGTTAAACGGCGTTGGGCTGCCCATCCACTTCTCCATCGAAAACATTTGAACCATTTTTTCAGGTCACATTTAAGGTCACGAGATGTCAAAACATGCCGTCATAGGGATACCATGTAAATTCAATTTTTCGGCCATTACATCTGAACAAGTAAAGATAGAGCAAAACGACTTAAACTATATGAATCCTCTCAGCAAGCCGAATCGAATGATATATAATTTGACCTTGCTAAGTCAAATCAAGGATTTGACCTGACCTGAGGTCAGGTCAGGGTCAAATTATATAAAATGCATATCATTAGAACTGCAAAGCCCTGGCGAGTCTAATGCAGATAAAATAAATGCTGTATCACCATCCGTCACTAAGTTATTTCGTAAAAACCATTTTTCCCATGTATTTCCAATGGAGAGGTCATGCCTCGTACCTGACCTTAGGTCATCGATATAAAAATACCTGAACATATTTTAGAGAACTTGGTGGAGCCATTATGTGATATGAGTTTCAATCGGATAAGTTCACCCTGCTCCGACTTATGCTATCTTAAACTTTTTTTAGGTCGGGTCACTTGACCTGTACTGGTGAACTGACCTGAGATGACCTAACCTTGAAATTTTCACAAAAGTTGTAAAAATGATGAGGGAAAAGGTATGCCAAGTACGGCAGCGCTACGCGCCACCGTTTGTCTGCTATCTCCGAAAAACCCAAGGGGGCGGGTACCCGCCCCTCCCCGTCAATGCGCGTGTTAAACGAAAATTACAAAGATGTCGCGACTTTATCAATAATTGAAACAAGTATAAATTATCCTATAAGCACCACTAACCAATTATATCGTTCGCAGAGATGGAAAAATAGTATCGATGCAAGGTGACCCAGTGCAGCACAGCAAACGTTTGAGAGAATTCAGGTACAATGGAAAAAAACGTGTCTGAAAGGCTTTCATTCCCAGGAAGTAGTTTTAATCTGCTCATATATGCGAAAAATATCCGGAAATCATAACGCATTCGACTTGGTCACTTGAACAGGCTGCCTCACATGTTATTTTTAAAATGTGATCGTTTCATAGCCGGCACGGATGCCAGTTCAAATGCCACTTCGAACGGCTTTTGATCGGTGTTTTTTATGATTATGGGTGGGCAAATTTGAACCAATATCGAGAGCCACTACGTGAAAATAAATAGCAAAATGTATCATGTGTTTCATTCAACTATCACGGCACATCCTTCGAGCACCTGACAGCATAGAAGCTGGAGATCGCCTCGTTTTCCAGAATCGGCAGGTGTGTTGTGAAATTAACTGAACTGAAATTTTTATACATCCTTCTGACATGGTTCGCTTCGGCCTATTTAACCCTCGCCCCACCGGGGGCCATCGATGGCCCTCCCTAAGGTTTTTCCGGGATAGCAGAAAAACGACGAGGCGCAGCACCGCGGTTGAGGGCTCTTCCTCTCACTGCATCATTTTCCCATCATCCCTGAAATTCTTTACCCCAGGTCACCCAAGGTCAGGTCACCAGACGAGGTCAACCAAGGTCACCTCACTTCAACTTTAGGCTCTGTAAGAGCTACATTTCAAAGTCGATCGATTTGAAACTTCCTACACTTCATGATCCCTCCAGGGTCTACAAGGTTTATTTCCGGGATTTTTCGATTTCGTGCCCTGAGGTTAGGTCACGAGGCGACCTCTCCCATTGGAAAAGCATGGGGAAAACCTGTTTCATGATATAAAAGCCACAAAAATGATTGCAAATACTCAGACTGCTCAGAACAACGTTTTTGGGCACCCTTTCACGGATCCTAGGGTTCATATTTACCCTTTGACTTTTCCAAGTTCATCCAAGGTCACCAGAGGTCAAAAACAGTATTCTGACAATAACTTTTGACCTAATTAAGCTAAAGCGGTGAAACAAACACCATCGTGTTTGTCTTGTCACTGGCTTTCATTTGATATACGGCAAGGTCACTTTTTGACCTTTCGTGACCTCAGGTCATATTAGGTCACGAGGTGACCTCTGGAGGTCAAACCACTGGCGGGAAGTCTTTACGTTTCACATAGCGGAAAAAGTACTGGCAATTTCCTATCAAATGTACTTTACCAGGCCTCAATAGCTCTAATGACATAAGAGTTATGACCAGTTTGCTTAATCATTGCATATTTGAGTGAAAATAGCCGATCTTGACCTAATTTGACCTCTGGAGGTCAAACTATTGACCTGAGCACTAAAACATGCGAAGTAATTTCTAACTGAATTCACGCGAGCTTTCTATTGCACTTTGCAGATTTGTGCTAACGCCCATATTTTCGGAGTTAGAGGGGGCCATCGATGGCCCCCGGTGGGGTGAAGGTGGCGCCGGACGCCCGGTGGGGCGCGGGTTAAGAGTTTCTGTCACTCTTCCCGCAGTTTTTCTAGTCTATACCGGCAGCTCCGCTCACTGACGGTGTTCAATCTAGCCATGTGCCATGGCACATGGCTGCAGAATGGGAGGGCGTTTTCTACAGCCTTTCGTAGGTCTCTTGTCTGTCATCACAATCATTAGCCACGTGAAAGAAATACTTAATAATTTTTCGTGATGTTGGGAACTTGGTCCCTGTAATTGAGGAGGAAGGCAGGCCTACGAGATAGACGCGGGCTGTGGATCAGGTCGCCGGCAATTTTCCCGTATTTGTTGACTGGCCAGGGTCATTTTCATCTGTCTCCATAACTTAAACTGTGATTGAGCTGAACAAAAGCTGTAACAGATTCTCACAGGAATAAGAAAAAAGACCCGTGGCAGATCACTTCGGTTATCAATTAGTAACCCGATCCTCCCACCATTGTGATATTGTAGCCGCGAGCCTTATTTCTAATTATTATTAACTAATTAATATTATTATTAATTAATTAATTATCATTATTGCTTAATTATTCATAAACTTTTATTTCTAATCAAAGCGTACATATTGGAAAGGTACTTAGCAATATGGTGTGTTGGTATGGGGCTTATTGCGGCACAATCTAAGGATGGTATAGTTCATGTTCGGGATCAAACATATAAGCGAATCAGACATTCTTTATTTGTTTAGCTTTATGAACATCCATTCTTGACACGGTCTTTGCTATTGTTACCAAGCAAAGAGTTATAAATGCTCCTCACGTGACCGAAGTAACTCACTTACTGTGATATCACATCGAAATAAGCATGCAAATGCCTACATTTTGCTAAAATCTGATGGTTAACTTAATATTAAGAGTAATCTGGCTCCTCAATTCAACCAAATACGTTCCAAATAAACAGGATTTATGGCAAATGACCTGTGGATTTCGGTTTCTTGGCTCTGAACAGAAGAGCTATATCTCTGTGGCGCCAAAACAGGCTTTTTACCATTTTTACAAATTCAGAATTTCAAATCCAATCCGCGACCCCTAGAAATTTTTGGATTGGTATGATTTTGGTACCATTGGACTCAAGAGGTCTCAAACAATGGGAAAAATCACCGCCACCCAACAATTTGCATGGTCGGTGCAAAATGAGGCACCCTACTGATGAGTTCCGTGTATCCCTTGATAAACCGGGCATAATAGCCGCACAGACCCAAGAAACTCTGCATCTCCTCAGAGTTAGAAGGCATGGGCCAGTTGAGGATTTTCTCCACATTCCTGGAATCTGGCCGGACACCTTCCATCGAAACTTGGTGGCCCAAGAACACCACCTCCTGCCGAGCCAGACTATATTTCTGTGGCTTAAGCTTTAAGTGTGCCCGATGCATCCGTGCAAAGACCTCGCGCAACGTCTCTAGGTGTTCCTCCTCTGTCCAGAGACGGCGGATTCCATTTTCGAGAAGTGGTGCAAGATTTTCTGGAGGGGGCGCCTTCCTCCCCAGGGGGCGCCATCATCTCTTGGGGGGGGCGCCTTTGCTATCCAATGGCGTTCTGCAGAAACTCTTTGGACTCGGCGTGCGAGGCCACTTGGGGTGGTTTATTTCTAATTTTCCGAAAAATAGGTATTTTAGATTTCGCGTAAACTCAGTCGTATCGGATTGGCATCAGCAACAGAGTAGCATACCCCAGGATTCTGCGATATTCATAGCCTTGTTTGCAGTTATGACCAATGATATTGCAGACACTTCCCGCAAACATACGTCACGTGCTTTTCGTTGAAGACTTCACAATATGTGTGACAGTGTCTACTACAGCAGCTGCGCAGAGGCGGCTGCAGCTTGGCCTTGACATATTGCAGCAATGGATCACACGCAATGGACTGAAATTTTCAAGTTCAAAGACATAGTGCATGCACTTTTATAATAGACATTGAGACTGAATACCCGATTTTGTAAATTCGCGGAAATCCGAGCGACGTTGTAGCAGAAAGCAGATTTATCAGGCTCACACTCGATAAGCTTTCATTATGTGCCACACCTGAAGGATTTCCGCAAAAAAATGTTTCGATACGCTGAAAATACTGAAGGTGTTGACGAGGATGAGATACCGTGCAGATAGAGAAATGTTTCTCATGCTATACACGTTATACGCTTATCGCCTATATATACGTTATGCGCACGTTATACGCTCATTGTTATACGCTACGTTATAAGCTTCTTATGCTGTATAGATCACTTATTCGTCCGAAGATCGAGTACGGCTGTGTCAGAGCCGCATGACGAAATCCATGGAGCGAAGCGGATTGAGATTTCTCAAGAGGCTCTATTCTGGCCGTTTGGCGATTCTGACAGTTGATACCAGGGCTCTGCAATTGTGTAGGGTGATTGCCCTTTTACGCTAGACGCCCAAACTAAGGCCCCAAAATTTAAATTCAAAATAGTTTTTGAGAAATTTTGGAACAAATGTTTTCAATTTTGCATTTTTATTTCTTAAGCGACGAACTTCAAATTTGCCTCCTTTTGAATAAGCAACAAGGCCACCTAAGAAAAAAAGTTCGAACTGGTCCGACAATATTTATTACGCCAAAACGCAGTATTTCTAGTACAAGCAAAAAGATATTGAAATTTGACAGCCGACTTGTAAGCTCGAAATGTCAGAAGGCACGCTTCAGTTAGTTTAAAGACAGCCACGTGGAGGCAGCTACGTCAATTTTCTTGTGCTTAGGCATAGTTTCCAGTGGAAAACGTAAAATTCTGACCTATTTTTTGCCATTTTGCCGGAGGACTACATTTTTGCTCATTTCATTTAAATCTTAATCTCTCGCGATCTAATGCGCCGATTTGACTTTTCATTTCAAATAATGAAAGAACATTGCTTCCGCCTGATAATATTCGGAGATGGATATCGTGATAATAAAATTCATTGTCTTATATGTATAAATATAATTTTAGTAGAAAACCTTTTATTTGCAGCTTTTCGGTTCAGAGCACATGTCATTCACAAGCTCAGAATTGACATGGCTGAATAGGAAAATTAATTGCAGTCATTCAATTCATTTACACTACCCACTTATCTCCAACGGCTTTCGAGTAATTCGTCCGAAAGGGTATTTCAAGGAGCTAAATTTCTCGGAACATGTTTGCTTCTCACCATGGTTTCAAGTCCTCAAAATGAATGGAAGTGGATGCAATTTGGCATAAAGCTAGCTTAGGGCCCTGGGTCGCCGATACAAGTGATTCTAGGCGAATCTAATGTTTGGTTCGTCTTCTAGAAGCAGCTTTATACCATGCCTTTTCTGTACGAACACAACACCCGGCGCCATGATCACGGCATCGTTTTGATTGCGTGATACCGGCCAGTGACCTCCTGACGGGTCACAGGTGTAGGGTTAGTGGGAGTCGGTACAGTGTGGCGCAGTGGTCTAGTGGTTAGAGGTCCTGTCTCGTGATGAGGGGTGCGCGGTTCGAATCCGGGGTTGACTGCGGGATATTTACTATTTATTTCAAAGAAAAGAATGATGGCACTGACCTACAGGCTTATGAAGAGATACATTGAGAATGAAATATGGTTGATTTCAGCACATTGTCATGCGGCTCTCCTGCGCCGGTGGGGGGTTATCCCAGGTCGCAGACGGGGGTTGCGTATGAGGCCACTCCTTAGTCCGCGAAAAAGATTATCGATATGTCCGTCATCTCGCTATCAGAATAGTAACAGGAGCGTTCCAAGCTTCACCCATAAATAGCATGCTAGTGGAAATTAATGAAATACCGCTACAAATGCGCAGTAAGATACTCGCTTTGCATTAAGCCATTAAAAGGAATGTGGCACCTTTAGAACGTGATTTTAACTGAGATAGCCAAGTTGTAAAGCAAATCGGAAAACCAGGTGCTCTATATATCATTTGTCTTGGAACTCGATTTTTCCGTAGAAAAAAACTAAAACCTACCCGAAATGTACCTCTCATGTACCTCTCGCCAGGCGGCCATTGTTGTGAGCTGCTGGTGTGACGACATATGCTGACATCACGATGAGCATCAGCCAATCGAAGCCCTTGAAGTGTTTCGAGTATGGTAGTGGTTGCCAGATCATGACGTCATCCAGAGGCAGATATTTATTCATTTTTCTAGAGGAGTATTTTAAAAATAAAAGCATTGAGCTTGTACATTTTTCAGAGAAATCATGAGTTGTTTCATTATTTTTGGCTAAAAGTACGCCTAATTACACAAAATTCCAGGATTTTACCAAGGTGCCACGTTCCCTTTAAAATAAGCCACCAACACGCCCCACATACCAAACATTTTTTTTGGCGACGCCTACCTCAGTCAGCTAGACACTGGCTCGCGTTTTGCAACCCGTCACCAGGGAGTGAGAGTCTGTGCCTGGCTGGCACAGGCTGGTATCGACAGCAATCTCGTCGAACCACATGAAGCAGCTGTTATTGAACCATAGCTCATCTCGACAGTTAACACGAACACAACCTACGCCAACAAAGCAAAAATTTGCCTCCTGAACCGACGCGCCAGTAATTTATGAACTTGCTTGCGGAGCCGTTCGAAAACCATGTCTGTTTCTATATAGACGGTTGCAAAAGAAAGTGACAATGGCACAGGGCGTGCATTTGTTGGTGACGATGTTGAGAAGTTTTCTAGTTTGCCTTACGAAGGATCCATTTTTACTTCAGAGCTGTACTCCATTTTTTTTGCTGTTTGGACCAGGTGTCTAAGCTGATGGTGAGGAAGTTTGCGATTTTTACCGATTCGCTGTCTTATCTGCAGACATTGAAGCCATTTTATTTCTATAATGCGTCGTCACCTTGGCAGGCCATGCTGAAGATGACTGGATCTTTTGTGTGCACTGATTAGTCCAGTAGGAAGACACAGGCAGTTTGGATGGCTACCATCTCAGCCTGAAAACTCGAGCAGAGCGAGCCTGCTGGTCGCCTGAGCTCATGCTGGGCTCTGTCTGGTGACTCGATGAAGACCCAGCTCCCCCGCTCGTGACCCCTCCGTGCACTGACCCGTCGGTCCACATCCATGTGGCACATTGAGTCAGGGAAGCGAGGTGGGGAGAGCTACTCGCTTCTTCCGGACAGGTGGCGCTCCTGATGTCAGTGGGCCCACGTCTAGTTGAAATGTGACTCACTCTCCTGATACCCACAGTGGAAGACGTCGAGGAAGGAAAGACTCGATGGGGAGGGAGATGCCTGCTTGATCCCACATGTCTTTGCCCACCTGCCGCCACCCGGTCACCGAGGAGAGTCGAGAGGGCGCTGTCGCCTCCGCACGTCTTCACAGAGGGTCTTCAGGCGGCAGGGTATGGAATTTCACCAGCAGTCGGGTCGCGAGTACCCTCCTTCTGGCCGCTACGCGGGGAGTCTTAACTCGGCTGGGAGTGGAGTGGGTGCATCCTGTGATGATACGCGCCGACGCTCTCATTTTGCGTTCCAGCAGCTCGACATGAAATGGCGGTGTGGCGTGGAGCCACGCTGCGGCCGCTTACTCCATCGCTCCTCTCACGTAGCCAGTAGCGACGGTTCGGGGATGCTGTTCGTGCAGCCCCCAGTTGCAGCCGGATAGTTGACGTAGGTGGGAGATGCGGGGGTGGACCTTCTCCCACAGTCTCTTACAGTGTGGACCGAAATGGAGGAGCCGATCGATGGTGACGCCAAGTAGCTGTAGGGTGTCTCCAGCAGTGACAGACTTCCCGTCGACCTTAAAATTGAAGGGATCGGCGTCTCTGGCCCACTGGAACATCACCAGTACTTGGATCTTGGCTCCTGATACCACCATTTTGTGCTGTCGGGTCCACTTCATGAGGGTGCCAGCAGCAGCTTTATTGCGCCCGGTCCTTGGCGACTTGGATGTTGTTGCCCGTGCAGAGAGCCGCCGCATCATCGGCGTACATGTAGGGGAGCATCCGGGAACCGCGCAGAGTGCGTCTACCAGCCGAGCCGCCCATACAAAATAAAACTGGCGATAAGACACTTCCTTACGGCAGGCCAGTTCGGAAAATGCGCTCACTGGAAAGCACACCATTTAGTTCCACCTGGACTCTTCGGTCCCGGAGTCACTGCCAAATCCAGGCCACCGTGCAATTTGACAGCCCCATCTACAGCAGGCGAACGCGTAGCAGGTGGTGGTCCACTACGTCGTACGCGTGCGCGAAATCAAACGCGACGAGGACGTATTTCTGCGCGGTCTGTCCATCGGGAGGGCGGCTGTGTCTCGATTTGGGCATGCACAGTGCACGCTCACCTCTTCTCTTAAATGAGTCCTGAACTTGACCTGAAGGCGATGGTTGATGGTATAAGTGGATGGTCATTGACAAAATATACTCGTTTTATCAATCTGAATGGTCTTTTTCACTTCGATCTGAACACTGCACATGATCATTAAACGCGCAAATTACAGCCAATAAACGAAAAAAGTTATCAATTTATCAAGAGAGTACTTGGACACGTCGAAACTGTTTTCTTTTTATTCTAGTAGGGCCCATTTATGTCACAAATCACACATGCCTATGGCATGATCTATTTCAGCATTCAATCACATGGCTACCAAAATTCTCTTAACACCTCCGAAATTTCACGCACAAGAGCAATTCTCCCATGCTGATGAATTGAAGAATATAGATAAAGGTCGATGGAAAATGCCCACATACTTCATTCTGTGTTTATCTTAACGTTTCAACTTCCCTTATATCTCCTTGAGTCTGCCATCTGGTTCAAACATTATTTTTTAGGAGCAATTAATAATGTGGGTTAAAGTCCGGTTTGTGTTTCCTACAACTTAAAAGCTTTTCCGCTGAGATAATTTTCTTGGACAGCGCACAGGCCAGGTTCACACTCGCTGCGATTATTTTCAATGTCCTCTCACCATTATCTTACGAATCTTGGCCACGTGGGAAGGCAAAATGATGCTTATCATATTTGATATTAAAATAAACTTAACCCCTCTTCACTAATAGAAAAGTCCTCAGATATATACCTTTATGTTCAGCTGTTGCATCTTCCCAAGTGTCTTGAATTTCTCCATGACCTAGTGGCAGTTACAGATTTTTCAAGAGGTGCTGAAAAAAGTGTGGACTGAACTGTTTAGCAATTCATTGTTTCAAATATCACGCCAAATAGGCATCTTGCTTGGCTGGTACAAACTGTTATGGCTGGGAGAGCGTGGGATAGGACGTTGTTAAAAATACGATCCACCAAAATGACGGCAACCGAAAACCGAATACCATAGGCGCCCTTTGGGTGAGAAGTTGATGGTAAAGTGCCCACTTTGAGGCTCCGCGTTTCTCCCCCCACCTTACTAAAATTCTAGATCCGCCCATACGCGGATCCAGGGGGCAAAGGGGAGGGGCAGATGCAGCCCCCCGATCGATCCTCGGCGCCCCCTGAAATGGTCACGGCGCCCCCTGAAAGGTCGATGGCACTCGCCTGAAGTGGCGCTTCCCACTCTCCCCCAGGATGCGAAAATCGGTGCTCACCGATAGGATTTTACGCCCACCTGGTAGGTTTTTCCGGTCAAAAGTGGCGCCCCCTGCTCCGGATGGCGCCCCCGGGAAGGTGCTCCCCTCCGATTGGCAATCCTGGATCTGCCTATGGATCCGTCACTGTTCAAGAGCAAACAATTCACAGAAAAAGCAGGAAGATATCAAATGTTAGCGGGGAGTGGTGCGGCCAAGATAATTGATGATGCTAACAAATTGTTTAGTTATGTGGATAAAATAATTGGGTCGCCACACGGGATTGGAAGGGGACTCCTGCCTTCTTATGAGATGGGCAGTGTGCTAAAAATATATCGTCAAGTCAATATCAAATTATCAACATTTAGTTTTATACAGTGCACTGTTCACTGCAGTGATACAAGAGTGCTCTGTCCTTTTTCTGTGGGCTTATGACACCCGGTAGGGTTCGTTTTAGCCTCAAATATGGCTTTTGTGGTATTTATTTGGCCATTTGGCCGCCCCGGTTGCTCGGTTGGTAGAGCGTCGGGCTCCGGCCCGCTGCTGAGAAGCATGCAGTGGCAGTGCATGTCCAGGCTTGAGATCGGTTCCCCTGAGACGCTCCGGCGCTCAACCGTTTGCCCGACGTAGGTCGGCTGGCAACTGACTGATGAGAGGGTGACCTGAGCGAGGCGGCCATCCCTGTGCTTTGTGGGAGGTTAAACTTTGGCTTCTAAATCAACCCTTCATTGTGGGCGTTACTCGTTCGGGTGGTGGGTTCGGGGTCTCCGTGACAAGTCCCTTGAGGACTTTAATGAGACTCAGACTCCAAGAGCCGTACTGGGAAGAACTTGGACGAAATTTATAAAAAAACAAGATTTTTTTAGTGCAAATACAGTTTGAACCTTTGGCCTTTTCGCAAACCCGGTTTGGCCTTTTTCCGTTGAAAAAAACCCGCAGTCCTGGGCAGCATCTCTAATCTTTAGAATATGGAATAACAAAAATTAGGAGACATTTTTTAACACTAGCACGTCTACATTTTATTAACGCCCCCTCCAAATGGGGGTTTGATCCCCCGAAGACATTATAATGGCCAGCACAAGAAAATCTCCACCGCCCCCTCCTCCACTGAGTTTTCCTTAAAAAATGTTATGCTGTCCTTTCCAGGGGGCGCCTTTCCTATCCATGGGTGCTTATTCTTTCCAGAGGGGGCGCCTTTGCTCTCGGGAGGGGGCGCCTTTTGCTATCCAGGGATGCCTGTGCTAACCAGGGGGTGCATATGATATCAAGGGGCGCCGTTGATCTTCTTCGGAGGCGTCTCTGCTGTCCAGGAGGCGCCTGCGCTATCCAGGGGCACCTATGCTATCCAGAGACCCGGATCCTTTACTCAGGGGCGGGGGCCGCCTTTTGCTGTCCAGGGGTGCCTGTGCTAACCAGGGGCGCATATGCTATCCCGGGGTGCCGTTGCTCTTCTTTAGGGGCGTCTCTGCCGTCCAGGGGTGCGTATGCTATCCAGAGGGTGTGTTCTGTCCATGGGGCGCTTTTGGTATCAAAGGGCGTATTTGCTGTTTTGGGGGCGCCTATCCTATCCAGAGGGCGCCCCTGCTGTCCAGGGAGCGCGATTGCTATTAAAGGGAGCTTATTATATCCAGAGGGGTGCCTTTGCTCTGTGGGGGAGGGGGCGCCTCTTAGTGTACAGGAGTGCCTGTGCTAACCAGAGGGCGCCTATGCTATTCAGGGGCGTCGTTACTCCTCAATTGGGGGTGCCTTTTTCTGTCCAGGGGCGCCTCTGCTGTCTAGAGGTCGCCTTTGCTATCCAGAGGGGCGCTTTTACTCAAGGGGGTGGGCACCTTTTGCTGTCCAGGGTGCAGCTTTGATGTCAGGGGCGCCATTCATATTTGAAAGTGTATTTTATTTTACACAGAGGGTACTACCCCTTCAGACAGGCGATGTGTCTGATTTTCTCTTGACCGGCCGGGGGCGCCGGCAAAATCCGGGGGTGCCACCCAAATCTGTGAGGGCCTCCCCGTACGAGGTCAAAACCAGGTGTGCAAAAATATACTATTGTACACCATCATTTTTTCAAGGTGTGCAACTGCACACCCTGTCCTACGGAATCCGCCGTCCCTGCCGCCGTTGTTCTCGGGAGGGGGGGGGTTTCTCTCTTATCTCTCCAGGGGGCGCCTTTCTTATCAAAGGGCGCCTATGTTGTCCAGGGGGCGCCTTTTCTCTGCGGGGGGGCGCCTTTTGCTGTCAAGGGGTGCCTGTGCTAACCAGGGGGCGCATGTGATATCTAGGGGCGCCGTTTCTCTTCTTCGGTGGCGCCTCAGCTGTCCAGGAGGCGCCTACGCTTTTCAAGGGCGCCTATGCTATCCAGAGGGGCGCCTTTACTCAGGGGGGGCGCCTTTTGCTTTCCAGGGCGCAGTTTTGATGTCAAGGTGCGTCATTCATGTATGAAAATGTCTTTTTCACAGAGGATCCTACCTCTTCAGGTAGGCGGTAATTAGGCTTGATTTTCTCTGACCGGCCGGGGGCGCCGGCTGAGGCCTGGGGGAGGCGCCTCCTGGACAAAGCCAAAACAAGTGGTGCAAAAAGATACTTTTGCACCACTTGAAAAAAATCGAGTGGTGCAACTGCACCACTTGCACCCTGGAATCCGCCGTCCCTGCCTCTGTCCGGTTGAATAAAATGATATCGTCTAGGTATACTAGACAATTCTTGGTATCCAGGCCAGCAAGGACCAGTTCCATGAGCCGCTGGAACGTGCTACTGGCATTCCTCAACCCCATAGCCATCACCCGAAATTGGTGAAGCCCTTTGCCAGCGGAGAAGGCCGTCTTCGGCCGGTCTTCTGGGGCTAGTCCCTACTTGCCAATAACCTGACGCCATATCCAGCGTCGTGAACCAGCTGGCGCCAGCTAGGGAGTCAAGCATTGAATCTACTCGAGGCCAGGGGTGTGCACAGGGACGGGTCACTGCTTTCACAGCCCTCGAATCGACGCAGAAGCGGAATGTCCCGTCCTCCTTACGTACAAGGACAACTGGTGAACACCAAGGACTGTCACTGTCTTCAATAATGCCATCCCGGATCATTTCCTCTTTCTGTTGTTCAACTTGCTCTTTAATGCGACCGGGATTCGCCTTAGCCGCTGTTTGACGAGTCGGTTGTCACCAGTCTCAATATGATGGTCGGCTAAGTGAGTACGGCCTAGGTCCTCCGAGTGACGACTGAAGATGTCATTATACTCCATCAGAAGGGCTTTCAGGTCGTGCTTGCCACGTTCCGATAGGTCAGATTTATCGACATCAATATCTACCGGTGGGTAAGGAGGATCAACCTCCTCGGGAGTTTCGGTGCAAGAGCCCGCAACCGGATTGACGAGCCTGACATTCTCATCACATAGCTCGTAGAGTCCCGACGACCCCACGTGCATTGTATACAATGTGCCGATGTCAGTACCACGCAGAATGCGAACCTCTACCGCTCCCACATTCGTCAACACAACGGGTATAGTTCCATCAGCATCCACCTTGACGACCTCCCGTGGGACCAGGACCTCTTCACGGATCGCAACGTTACTGGGTTCCATAAACCCTTGAACCCTATTGCTGGATAAACCAGCCCAAATCCCGTCAACCGCTTTGATATCAGCTCGAACTACACACGTAGAACGGGCGGGAACTACGGCTGTAGCTATATATATATATATATATATATATATATATATATATATATCCGACAACTTGGGCAAGGGTATAATGATATCTCCAATCCGGAGAACCCCTACAGAATCGTCGATTACGGTGCCAAAACGGCAACAGAAATCTCGCCCTAAAACCACGCAATACACGAGACTACCCACCACTGCAACTGGAGGGCAGTGGAACGTTTTACCCTGAACGATAATGGGAACATCATGCAAGATGCCTCTAATTTGAATCGGCTCCCCTTCGGCACCGTGCGCGGATTGGTGTGGTACGGATAGCTCGCAGCCAAATTCCCGCTGAAGCGGTCCCTGCAAGCCGTCACGAATCATGGAGAAGTCTGCCCCAGAGTCTACCAGGGCCCATGTCCGTATTCCCCCTAATACTATCTCAACCACTGAGGCTGTTATCTGGGACCCTGGTATCTCCGGGGTCGACCCTTGTCCCACAGAGTCGACCTCTAGTAGTTTCCCGGATCCGTTTGTCCTCTGGGCGGGTATCTGGGTGTTTTACCCATTTTACTCCCAGCACACACGCGCTGGCAGTCGACCATCCAATGTCCAGGAGTGCCACGTGCAAAATAGAAAGGTGACAGACCCCGGGGAGCTCCCAGGCCTGTCTCATTCGCTTCTTGACGCTCAGCCTTTCCCGCATTCCGGTCGGGACATGACCGTTTAAAGTGTCCCTCTCGGCCGCACCCAAAGCAGCATCCCGGAGGCGGACCACCTCCCCCTGCGGCCCCTAGTCCTCTTATCTGAGACTTTGGCTGGCTTTTGCTAACCGGTGTGTCTTGCGCAGACAGGGAAGATACAGCACGGTTGAGATCTTGCCGCATTGATTGCATACTTTTCTCCAAAGCTGTCAAGCGAACCTCTGTTGCGGATGAAGGTTCGTTGACTACAGGGAGGGCCACTTGTTCCGCGTTGGAACGTCGCAGGGATTCGATTGCTTGTTGCTGGCATTTAACCGTTTTTGCTCTCGATCGCCTGCTTCAAGTTTTTGGGTGACACCTGGCACAGCTTTTCCTGTAACCAACCACTCTTTAGGCCAGCTAAAAAGCGACCAACCAGTGTTACCTCCACTGTGGTGTCACCAGATCTGGATTCTGGATAGGCCAAACGGCCCCAGCTTTGCAAACGGTCAGCAAAATCTTCGACCGACTCCTCAGTCTCCTGAGACACTCGAGTGAGCTCAGCCTGTGCTTGGATCTGACCAATAGCCACGCCAAATCGAGACGAGAGAGAATTTTTTACTCCTGCGTAATCGAGCTTCTCTCATTGGTTCGCGAATAAATCGAGGGCGGCTCCACTTAGTAGCATCAGGAGACAATGCAGCCGCTCCTCCTCGCTGAGACCAGTAGCCTTTATTTCAAATCGTGGAATCCATTGCTCCCATGACTGTCCCGTAGCCCCGGAGAACGGAGGAATTTTGTTGACTAAGAGTAGTTTTATATCCATCATGCCAACTCTGCTTCCCCAAGCCGGTAGCCCTGTAAATTTTACCGTGGTTAATACCTCAACAGTGTCCTATGATAAACGCACTTGCGTGTGGACAATCGATTATATATATATCTGTACCCTCTATCCTTGACTATTGTTTATTGGTTAACAAGGTTTATTAACTGTGGAGGGGTCCGTTTGGAAACCGATTGGGTCACATTACTACACTATCAGATTTTGTAACAACTCCCGGGCCATCACGGATCTCATATCATCGCTAACCGAATAATTAATATTTGATAGTAATATTTTGTTTTACTAGCTTAACAATTAATTTTCCTACCGACCGCGCCAGAAATGTTAAGCCTCCAACGTCTACTTTCCAGGGAAATACTTGAGTACCGGGGAGGTCTGTATTCGACCAGATTTACGTCTGATCATTCATTAACATACGTATTACAACGGACCTGACGTGACACTGACTAAATTAACCCCACTACAATAGTACCGTATCGGAGATACCTCCCCGGCTGGGCGGACCGCCAACTCGCCGATAACGCCTCACCTGTCGGCCTGACTGCCCGCCAATGCCGACTGACGCGCAGAGGTGCCTGACACGGCGCTGCCCGCTCCGTGCCAATGGTCTGGGCTACCTGCCGCTAGACCGCCTGGCCACCAACTGCCCCGACCCGAGGTCACCGCTCGCCTTATATACCGACGCGGCGCCAGCACGTGACCGCCGCGGGCCCGGGCGGGAGCAAGCAGCAGTCGGACCACTCTGCCACCAACCACAATCCTAACACAAGCAACCAATTACAAAAGCAATCGCTTTGTTTGCGGTGTTTGTGGCTGTACTACCGCAGTGGTCAAAAACCGTCGGCACACCTGCCTTAGGTGCTAAAAATTTGTAATTTATAGCAAGAAAGTTTTTTATTTTTTCATCGAAATATATTTTATTAAGAAAAATTTTTGAGGTGTCAAAAATGCAATTTCAACTGCAAAAAGGTCAAACTAGGTAAAAAAAGAAAAGGTCAAAGGAATTGGAAGTCAAAATTTTTAGGATTTTTAAATTTTATTTTTCAAAATAATGTATAGCTCAAGATGAGTTCAATGATATGCAAAACTTGTTAATCAGGCAATACGTTTTTTAGTTATTAAGCATCAAAGATGAGTCTACAAGGTGACTACCCGAAAATGCCTCGGCCTATAGCTCGGTCACCATTGGTCGGGGGGGGGGCTAAGATTCTCACAGCCATGTTCCAGGCCCAAAACTACCCCGGAGACAAAGTTTCAGTTTTCTTCGAGACATGGTGGTGTCAAGCCTTGGTCGATCTGTCCTGGAATTCCCCATAGGTGCGAGGTTTTCCTCTTTGGCCACCGAGACCTATTCTTACGCCGATAGGCCCTCCTCTATTGTCATCAGGGTATCTCATTGCTGTCACCGGGGCCTCCTCTATCGCCAACATGGGCCTCTTTGCGCCAAGAGGGCCTCCTCTTTAGCCAGCGGGACCTTTACTTTCACCAAGAGGGCCTCCTCTATTGCCATCAGTACCTCTCGTTGCTGCCACCGGGGCCTCCACTATTGCCAACAGCACTTCCTCGATCAACAACAGGGCCTCCTTTTGCGCCAAGAGCGCCTCCTCTATCACCGAATCCTCCTCTAGTACTACCAGGGCCGCCTCTATGGGTACCAGGACCTCCTCTATCGCCACCAGGGCCTTCTCAATCGCCAAAGGTTAAAACTTTTCACGTTTATTCACGAGAATGAAGGACTTACGCCTGCGCCACCGGACAGCAACGAGAGGCATTGATGGCAATAGAGGAGGCCCTCTTGGCCAAAGAAAAGGTCCCGCTGGCCATAGATAAGGCCCTGGTGGAGATAGAGAAGGTTCCTCCTCTTTCCATTAACGGGCCTCCCCATAGACAAAGGGCCCTCGTCAATCAACAAAAGAGCCTCCCCTATCAATAAAGGGGCCTCCTCTGTTGCCAGCAGGGCCTCCTCCATCGATACCAGGGAGACTGTATAGCCAAATCGGTCTCCTCTATCGATATCAGGGCCTCCTGAATCGCCCTCAAGATCCCCCTTTATCGCTCTCAGGGTCTCCTGGATCAACCTTAGGGCCTCCTCTATCGCTAGCAGGGCCTCACCAGGGCGCCGAAAGCGGGGGGGACGGGGGGACGCGTCCCCCTTTTGGCCAACCAGGGGGACGTCCCCCAAAATTTTTGGGCCAATGGTCATTAAGGCTGTCAGGTACCGAATATGCTCAAAATTCGCCTCCCCAGTCAACACCGCCGGGTCCGTCCCCCCTGCGAAAATTCTGTGGCGGCCCCTGGCCTCATCTAATGACAAAGGGCCTCCTCTGCTACTACCAGGGCCTCCTCTATCTCCACCAGGGCCTCATCCATGGCCACCGGGACCTTTTATTTGGCCAATAGGGCCTCCTCTACTGTCATCAGGACATCTTGTTGCTGCCGACGGGGCCTCCTCTTTCGCCAACAGGACCTCCTCTATCGCCAAAAGGGCCTCATGTATTGCCACTAGGGCCTCCTATATCACTGCCAGGGCCTCCTCTATAGCTACCATGCCTTTTAACAGGCCGAGTTGTCTTTCGTTATGCGTTTTACTGTGAAATTATCGTTTTTTCGGGGTGGGCCTCCAGCTGAAAGTTTGGGGGGGCTGTCCCCCCCTTCGCCAAAGTTGGGGGACGTGTCCCCCATCCCCCCGTGGCGGAGCCCCTGGTCACAGGGGGCCCCGAGCTTGGTCTCGGGGGCCCTAAGCTTTGTCTCTGGGGGCCCCTGAGTTTGGTCACAGGGGGCCCGAGTTTGGTCTTAGGAGTCCCCCGAGCTTGGTCTCAGGGGCCCCGAGCTTGGTCACAGGGGACCCCGAGCTTGGTCTCAGGGACCCTTGTGCTTAGTCTCGGGGACTCCCGAGCTTGGTTTCAGGGGCCCCCGAGCATTGGTATCGATGGCCCCGGAGTACCGAACATTGATCTCGGAGATGGGGGAGCAACATTCTTCTCGTGGTGCCCCCGACTGTCGATATCGAGGGACTCATGGGGAAAGCACGAGCATTGACCTCAGGAGACCCAGAGTTTGGTCTCAAGGGCCCCCAGGTCTGGGCTCGGGGCCGCCGAGCATCGGTATCGAGGGACTCCAGAGTACCGAGCATTAGTCTCAGAGGGGGGGTGCTCCGAAGATTTATCTGGGGCCCCCAAAAATCGGTGTCGAGTTACTCCTGAGGAAAGCACGAGCTTGGGTCTAAAGGGTGCCCCGAACCTGATCTACGTGGGACCCGGGCTTGGTCTTAGGAGCCCTCCCCCGGCATCAGTATCAAGGGGCTCCCGAGTATTGGTCGCGGGGGAGGGGCCCAAGCAATGATTTCAGGGGCCTGCAAATGCTGATCTCGGAGGGCTTCCAAATGTGTGGATGCAATGGCTAGCCAAAGGGAGTCCTAGGGGTACGCAGAACCCCCTTGGACCGACCTGAACCATTGCAAAGGATTCTCTGATCCTGGGGCCCCCAGAGTCAGCCTCGGGGACCCCCGAAGATTCGCTCTCAGTGGGTTCCGTGTCAGCTTTAAGGCCCCCGCCCTGAGAGCCGGTCTCAAGGCCCTCCTAAAGTAGATTTTAGGGGCCCTTTGGAGTTGGTCTCAGGAAGCTCTCGCCCCCGAGCTAGTCCCAGGGGCCCCAGAGAGTGGGTCCCAGGGCCCCCGCGAAAGTCTATTTCAGCGGGTCCCCTGAGAGTCAGTCTCTGAGAAACCCGAGAGTCGGTCAAGGGACCTCGAGATTCTGTCTTTGGGGAACCCCGAGATTCGGGCTCAGGGGTCTCCCAAGAGTTGGTCTTAGGGGGCCCCGAAAGTCGGTATCAGAGGCCCCCGAGTATCAGTCTCAGGTGGCCCCGACCTAGTCCCAGGGGCCCCCAGAGAGTGGGTCTTAAGGCCCGGCGAAAGTCCATTACAAGGGGGCCCCTGAAAGTCCGTAGCAGAGAACCCCAAGAGTTTGTCAAAACCCCGAGCCCCGAGAAACCCGAAAGTCGATCTCAGGGGACCCCCAAGATTCGGTCTTAGGGGGCCCCCAGTGTCGGTCTCAGGGAGCCTCATAGTCTCATGGGCATCTCTCTCAGGAGTCAATATTTACTCTCAGGTGGCCCCGAGAGTTAATCTGGGGGTCCTAGAGTTAGTATCATTTGATCCGCAGAGTGCTGGTTTCAGGGGGCCCCGAGAGGTAATTTTAGGAGCCCTCGAGATTTAACCTCAGGCTGTGCCCCCCGAAAAAAACCCAGGGTACGCCCAAAAGTTAGTCTCAAAGTCAGTCTCAGGGACCCCGAGAGCTAATCTTGGGGCTCTGAGAGTAATTCCCAGATACGGCAGTCAATCTCAGGAGCGCCAAAGACACAGTATCAGGGGTGCTTCCACCTCCCTCTTTCTCCGAGTGTTAATCTCAGGGGGAGTTAGTCTAAGAGTGCTGTTAGAAGTCATTCTCAGCTCCCCCACCCCAGAAACAGCCTCAGGGGACCTCGGAAAGCTAATTCGACACCCGGAAAGAATTGGTAATCATTTCCAGTAGAGGATCATTTCTTCGTGCTCAAAACGACTGACCTTCAATAACTTCATGATCAAAGCTTGTAACGCTGAATTGAGGTAGAATCAGGTTTAACACCATGCATGCAGCAACATTTACTTTAAAAAATATACCATAAAGCTGTTATTATACCCACGCTTCCATATAGGTACGGGCCAGCTTTAATATTTGGTGGCCTAATCTACCAATACTTGGTCGGATCGAGAAAAAATCCAGCTATAACCAAAATAAGAACAACCACTTAAAAAGGCACAGCAAAATTTCCTTTGTGTTAATGTTATAATGGTAAAATAATATAAAAAGTTTAGAAGATGGGCCCGGTTACTAAGGGGGCCCCAGCCCGGGGCCCCCGACGGTTGTCGGCCCCTCCCTTGGCCGAATCCTGGCTACGCCACTGGTTCTATCACATTTAACTTTTTCCGCGGGCCCCTTGAGTCGTGGGCCTCCTCCAAAAACGACTAGTCCTCCGAGTATTGAATTCGCCCCATCCTTGAGGAAATCCTGGATCCGCCCCTGAGAGTCAGTACCTAAGAGAGAGGGAGTGTGTGTTTGGTCCCCAACTGAGCACCTTTCGCCGAGCCTGGGCTGGGGTAGTGGCCTCTCAGGCAGTTGGATGTTGTTGTTGGAGGATTAGGACCCACAGCCCCCGGGGCTCCAGCGTCAGTCTCGGGAGTCCGCGAAACTCCAAAACAGGGGCGTAGCCAGGATTTCGCTCAGGGAGGGGCGGCGCCCCGAAAAGGGCCCCTGCGATAGCGCAGAAAAGGGCCCTGGTGGGTAAAAAGGGCCCTGCTTGTTACAGAATAGAGTGCCGAAGAGGGCTTAAGAGGGCCCTGTCTGGTAGAAAATCCCAAATTTGGCCACAGAGCATAGTGCGGGCGAGCCGCATTTCGCACGGCTCGTGTCCTAAGGGGGCCCTTCGGGCCCTCAGGGAGGGGCGGCTGTCCCTGCCGCCCCCTTGGCTACGCCCCTGCTCCAAAATGACGTAAAGAGAGAGTTCATAACATGGTGTGGGGACACCTCTACAGGTGCTAATCGGAGGAAAACTAAATCAGGTTGAGCAGGGATGGAGGGGAGGAAGGAGGGGGGGGCGTAAGATAGTTTCTCCCCTATTGGTCAACGTTGAGGGGCTATGACCCCATAGGTGACACAAGAGTACCTCTTGGTCAGATCAGGACGGTGCCATTTGGACTGCGGCTGGACGGGGCCCCCTGGTTTGAGAGGCCCTGATCTTGATTGCGGCGGCTGGCTGCGCTGTTACGCGGGTGAGATGGTGTTTGTGGAAGCGGCCGCCGCAGGTCCGTCGTCGCCACCACCGGCGTGGCGCCACCGCACGCCGCTCCGGCCGGCCTCGCGTCAGTCACGCCGCTAAGGTCTCCGAGGAGGGTCCACACGCGGTAATGTGCATAGCTGGAGTCTGTGAGTGCCTCAGAAGCAATGGCGTGTCCACTGGGGAACGGCGCAGCAGCCAGGTAAGTGCAGAGCTGCAGCGACGCACTGTCCACTGGGCAGGGATTGAGGCGGAGATGTTGATCCGCCCGATGGTTATGAAAATAATTTTGGGGAATGTTCTTTGAAACTTATCATGTAAAATATACTTTAAGGCGCATCCTTGAAATCTCGGGGTGTAAAAAATATCTCGAGTTGGGATTTCGCGCTCGAGAAGGCAGGTGAGATCAATACTGACGACGGCGAAGATTCTCGATGCCTTCGTACGTGAATACATGTTATGATCAGTCTGCATCTGAAGGTCATTTTTAATACCTGGTTCCGTCTTCGAAATACCTGTTCCCGTTCCCGTCACGTAAATCCTTGCATCAACAATTTTGAGAATTTCCGTTCCGCCCCAATTCTCAAGCCAGCTCAAGCATAATAAAACAAAAGTTTTTCAGTGTATGCACATGACAGCAAAAACAACTACAAATTGTCTCATTCCACTGTCAAAAGCAAGAGAAGGCGAGACTGGTACATTGCGATGCAAGCCTAGACCGTCATACAATCAAGTCAGCATAAGAAAGTAATGTTGAAATAGTCATACCTGCGGGGAAAAGAAACCACCGTTGCAACTGTCACACTAACTGTCACCCTGACAAGGATGTCGCCCCGGGGCGAACGCCGTGATGCCCCATCACACTTCACAGAGCGCGTGGTGGGCAACTGTCACACTACCTGTCACCCTGACAGGTATATCGTCCCAGGGGCGACCCCCGTGATGCACCACCACACTGCACAGGGCGCGTGTCGAGTCCGCGTCAGTCGTCTCCCACCACGTGCGCTTTATGCGCGCACGGCGTGGCCTTCACGTATTGACGATCACGACGCTAGCATACTGGAGGATTCCACCGCCCGGATATTTTGACGTGCTAAATTGTTTAAGTCTCCCTTCGTTTTTTCATCCGACTCATTTACAGAGCATAGGTATCAGAGGCGGTCGACGAAGTATAGTGGGTTCTAATCTAACAGTTTTCCCGGTCTCATCGTGATCTGTCAGGAGCCGTTGACGAACGGAAACTGATTCTAATCTATCGGTGTATTGTCGACGTCACAAACCGTTGACGAGCGGAAACGGGTTCTAATCTATCGGTCTTTTGTCATGGTCACAAGCCGTTGACGAGGCATAACGGGTTCTTTACGGTTTTTCTGGACCTCTCGTCTTTCAGAAGTGGCTGAAGAAGTGTAGGGAGTTATTTTTTATTCTGACAGTGTTGCCGGTCTTGCCGTCTGTGGATGTAGACATCAGAAGCCGTTTGCAAGTGTAGGGGGTCCTTTTCTGTTCTGACAGTGTTGCCGGTCTTGCCGTCTGTAGATGTAGACATTAGAAGCCCTTGACTTAAAGATAGAAGCCCTGCTTCTAATCCAACATATTTTCCACCTCTGAAATGGAATTTATACTAATGAATTGAAACTTCGGTGGGCAAAATATACTGGTCCAGGAATATCCCAATTTGTATTAGAAGTGAAAATGCCGAAAAAGATGTCCAAATTGTGGGTAACATATTTTAACTTCAATTTGTCTGTCTTTTGGTGCTCCAGACAGCACCAAAGCCTGCAACCTTTAAACACAATCAAATTCCGGTACCTATTTGAGTCAGAGGTCAAGAATCTCGCCAACTCGCCTACGCTCGGGGGTAGCCCAATGAGTTTCAGGGACCAGAACTTAGGTAGCCAATCACGGAGAATTGACAGAGATCAAAATTTTCACTTACCAGCACAAACAAGTATTTCCACGATCTCCCGCCACGTAAAAAAGAACCATCCATAACATGACAATGCTACCTTGACTGATTTTAGGTATGTACCATTATAACTATTAGTGACAGAAGATACAAATTAGTGACAAATAATGTATCCTTACTCACTCGCGTTATTTCACAGCTAAGCTAGAGATGGGTAGGTAACCACATCGCCAACGAAATTGATCCATGTAAAGCCACGAGAAAAAGGTATTCTAAATTGCGATGGCATGAGAACGGTAATATTCATCCTCCTATATGAATTTGACCATTTATTTTGGACAAAAAGAGAAAACTTCGAAATCCTAGTGAAACTACTTCACATAAGATAGTAACTCCACTGCTTACGTTGTACTTGAGGACTGGTTTCACCGAATTAGAGATGGTCCGGTAGCCGTGCCGGCAACGGAAATAGCGATTTGGGACCACCCAGGTCGCCACTTAGGTAACCACAAAGTTTTGTGTTTCTGGCGCATAAGTTGCGGGAAGAAAACAGTCAGAAATACGTGTTGAAGCTGTTGTCTATTACTCTATTGCCTTACTGTTGTCTGTGTGGGGCTTGATGCGGGGAATTAGGGTGATGAGGTCGAGGAGATTGGGATCATATGAAGCTGTAAATTTTGACCTAAATCGGAGTGTGAGGTTTTGTTGCCAGTGGTAAACCCTCTACCAACTCTTATTCATTATGCCGCAGCCAGAAAAACGTAAAACGACAAAGTGAAGTCTGCCAGATCTCAGGAGCCCAAGAGACTTGTGTGGTTTTGAGGGTATTAATTGGAGCACACATTGCATTCAAGTGCATGTGAGATCAGACTTGCTGTTGACTCAAATTTTCTTGAGTCGACTCAACTCTGACTCATAGCTAAATGACTGACTCTGATTCTGACTCGACTCACTGAGTTGAAAATGGTGAGCCGAGACGACTCAGGCCAAATTCAGAAGTGAGCCGACTCGATTCCGACTTAAATTAGCATTAAGTCGGAGTCGATTCCGACTCAGTAGTGGTAAAATATGCACAGAAAAATGTTCATTTCCTTGAATAATATGCAAAATCAAGTATATTTATTCACAGTGTTAATCTAACTGCACATTTCCTTTAATAATATGCCAATTTCAATGCATTAATTCATGAAAGAAATTCTTCCTGCATAGGAATGACGAAACATGCTAATCACGAACAGGTGAGTATGAGGAAGGACCTGATAGCGTTGTATTTTAAAGGCATGTCCTTCATGAGCAGTCATGATTGAAGCAATAAGCGACGTTTCAACTGCAAAAAAACAGGAATCAATATTTGAACGTATGATATCTTGAGAGGCAATCCCTGTCCCAGAACATTCTGAACAATCCCGCGACGAACTTAAATTAGAAATAAATACTACACTGTGCACTGCCACTATCCAGCAATCACTTCACCAAAACCAAAAACAATGATGAATACTCGCCTTCTCCTCCCGGAAATGCTGTAGTAAACACGTAAACTTTACAAATGGCGCATTAAAGACATTACGAACTTAGCCTCGGATAGCACAAACCTGACGATGGATAGCAATTTAAAAATCACGGGACCAAAAAGGCGTAAGAAAAATCTGCAGGTTCATGTTAATGTAACCATGCCTTGGGGGTACTAAAGCCTAAATGACCAGCCGTGTCATTGTGTTATTCTGCCGGTAGAACGCAAAATAGTATGCTGCACGGATGCGCAGTCTGGTATCATGCACACAAGATACCTCACTGCGCTTGCGTGCGGCATACTAGTATGCGTTCTGCTCGGTAGAATAACACGGCTACTAGCATTTTGTTGCGCACCATGATCATTTTGTGATTAATGTGGCGCGCGCGGGGGCAGCAGCATTTAAAGACCTTGGGTAGCAGCCCCTTCCAACAGCAAGCGTAGATCACTGTATGTGACGTCACACCTTGGAGCATATAACATGGGAAAATTACATGATTAAATATCCAAAATTTTGCAAAAGAGGCCCAGAATCGAGGATGCAATGCTTATTTACTGCATTTGGGATAAACCTGATTACCGTGTATTCTAACAAATTCGTAAGCCGGCAGTTCCATTAGCAGCAGTTTGACACATGGCCCAACGGTGAATGAATTTCTCCACGCCCGTGTGACGTCACTAGGGCGTGGAGGAATCCCCTCTTGAACATACCTTTAAGTAAAGGTATCTTGCTTGGGTAGCAGTGTGAGAGTGGTAAATAAAAACAATCGGCATCATTATAATTTGAAGAGAGGGAGGTGGTTGTTTGTGAGTGAGAGGATTGATGTATATTTTTCAGTTTATCAGTTTCACAGTTTGGAATTACTCAGGCTACGCCAGAGGTAGGACTAATATCCATTTTCCATAAATAGGCAGTTTTTATTATCTACCAGTGGGTGTTCTCAAATCACGACAAATCAAGATAGTGCTTTGAAATAAGCAGACAATTGAAGCTTTTAGTTTCCGTTTCTACCCATTTCAAGGCTTATGTGCAAAATAAGATTTTTGGTACCCTCTTTCTGACGCTAATACGTGTTTTTTTGTGTTTTAGCCAAAGGAAGGAAGAAAATAGGAAAATAAAGATATGGTTTCCTAAGAGTGAATTACCTTTTGCATGAGAATGAGCTTAGGATTTTGGATGGTGTGCATTTTCAAAGTTCAAGAAGTCTGATTTTGTGCCTAATCACACATTTTTCTGTATGATTCTGCATGCCATTGCTAGGATTCAACGGAAAAGAACTATCAAATGTGTGTGTGTGATTTTTAAACTATATTTTACATAACTTGTGTTGCTAACAACTGATCCAGGCATAGGTCTAGTGTGGATATGAGAATAATAAATCACCTGTTATTACCAAATAGCAAGATGAAATCCTTCAAAATTAGATGTGAAAATTTATAAAATGTCAGTCATGTGATCACCTATGTTAGGAAAATAGTGTTGAGTCGACTCAACTCTTGACTCACAGCATGGAGGCTGACTCCGATTCTGACTCGACTCAACTGGTTGTCCAGTTGAGTCGACTCCGATTCAACCCAAACATGAAGTTGAGTCGACTCAACTCTGACTCGAGCAAAATTTGAGTCGACTGAGTCGACTCCGACTCTGAGTCGCGACTCAACAAGTCTGTGTGGAGATATCAAAACCTTAGACCTGTGAAGGTGAGGGTTGCAAGTTCTGGCTTTGCACCCAGAAAAAGATATGCTGTTTGGTGCCCGTGAAGTCAGGTAAATTTCAGGTAGCTTTCTTTGGTACCTACCTTGGCCAATTTTATTAATACAAGCTCAACAAAATTGTGATGATTCTACAAATGTTTCCATTGAGCAGGTGAATGTGTTGATGCTCATTAATATGCTTCAATATATCTAGGATTTTCTGCTTGTTGGTTCTGGTATAGCAGGTACTTTTCCTCTGGCGGGAGTACCTTTATTTGGTTGTGAGTGTTCGCGTCTCCAAAGAGTGGACGCTCTTCTGAGTGTGTATTCTGCAACACCAGATTACAAGCAGACGTCCGACACCCGGCCCAGCCGGCCGAACACTGACACGCACCGGCCGGGGGTGAACGCACCTTGACCCCGGCCGGGCCACACTCCGACTCGGCCGCCTATTGGCTGACCGGTGACACGGCAGCCCTGCCGGCGGCGGAATGGCATAGCCGGCTGCAGGCGTCACACTCACACATGCCCCCTCGTTCGCGCACAGGTTCTCACGCGAACACACCACCAACGGGGACTCAGTTCACTATCTAATGAGAAGCAAGGGCAGCTTCGACAAGATCCCTAATTCAGTTCATGAGTCCGTTCACTGGGGGCAAATACGCAGTCCTCACTCACTACTTCCACGGCACCACCCCAAACCACTCCGGCGGTCGACGATCCCGTCGGGATCGACGCAGGTCAGAGCGCGCGGTCACCGGCGGAGTCAGGTGCGATGGTCCGGAACGCTCTGAGCCATCAGAGGGTGCAGCAGCAGCGATCGTGCCGGTGGGATGCACACCGGTACGTGGCGTCCCAGTAGAGGGCACGCCAGGTGGTGGCGTCGTAGGCGACGCACCAGATGGCGCCACAGGAGAGAGCGCTCCCGGTGGAGCGGCGCCAGGGAGAGCAGTGGTCGGCGCTGGTGCGGCAGTTGTTCCAGGTGGCGCCGTGGTCGACAGCGTCGTGGGCACATCCATACTAGAGAGTGTGCTGCCGACCAAATGGCGCGGCTGGTGTACGGAGGAGCCGGAACCACGCGGCAGTGCTCCTGGAGGAGCGTGTCCATACCTCCGACGGAGGTGTCGCCGGTTGCGACTCAGGACGCGTCCACTGGCCAGCTTCACTAAGTATCGGCGATTCTTACCGACTTCAACCACTTCACCAAAACGGTCCCAGAGCATGGTGTCTTGGCTCTGGATCGCAACCTTGCTTCCGACCTTCAGAACAGGCAAATCGGTAGCATGGGCGTTGTAACGTTCCTCCACCTTCTCCTGTCGTTGGATGGCAGCTGCTTCGGCCTGCTCGGCCGATGTCTGCTACTTCTCTGCGAAGTTGCGACGATGTGCAGGAAGCATATCCTGTACAGGCCTTCTATACATGATCTGTGCTTGGCTGAGACCCGAGGGACCTGGCGTGTTTCGGTGCTGCAGGATGCCTTGCACCCACAGGTCGTGGTCCAGCTGCTAGATTTGCGCATTCCAACAGCGGCGAAGCAACTTCTTCGTGCTCTTGACGGCGGCTTCCGCTTTCCTGTTTGATTAGAGATACATGGGAGACGAGGTGCCATGGGTGACTCCCCACCGCTTGAGGGAAGTCTTGGAACGCCTTCGACCGGAACTGTGGTCCTCCGTCGGACCACAGCACGTTTCAGCACGCCAGCAATGCAGAATAAGTCGCGGGTGGCGTTGATAAGCTTACTCGTGATGGCTTGTTTCTCCAGATTGAAGACGGTCTGCCATCCAGAGTAGTTGTCGACCGCAATGAGGAATTTGCTGTCTGCATGATCGGCAAAGTCCATAGAGGCCTCCTCAAATGGCTTTGAAGGGACTGGGCGACGGCAGAGAGTCTCTCTTGGCTGAGACGGAAGATCTCGCTGGCATGCAGTGCAGTGGCGGACCAAGTTATCGATATCGTTATCGACACCGGGCCAGTGCACGATCTGGCGTGCACGTTGTTTCGTTTTTTCCTTTCCCATATGACTGGCGTGGAGTTGTTGCAGAATCTTTGAGCGAAGAGCAGCGGGAACAACCAGACGTCCGCCATAGACGACGAGGTCGCCGTCAATTGCCAGTTGCTCATGCACTGCCCAGTACGGTCTCAGCTGTAGAGGCAGATCTTGTTTCCTGTCCGGGAAGCCGTCACGGACAGTCTGATACAGTAGCTGTGCGGTCGGATCCTCGGCAGCTGCTTTCTTCAGCTCTTCAATCCGTAGGTCGTCCCTGGCGGTGATGGCAAACAGGGAGGACGCACTGAAGTAGTCATCATCTTCATCCACTTCATCCCCTCCCCGCTGGGAGACGGGACTCCGGGAGAGGGCATCAGCTGCCTGATGCTGTGAGCCTTTGGTCCAAAAGACAGTGAAAGGACCAAGCTCAGCAAGCTTCATCTTCAGTCGCTGAAGACGTGGATTTTCCAGCTGATCCAGCGTCTTTGAGTTCAGTATCGGAACCAGCGGCCGGGTGATCCACAACCACGTCGAAGTGCAGCAGCCCGGAGAGGAAAAGACGACACTTCCGGAAAGCCCACGCGACGGCCGTGAGCTCCAGCTCTATGGCTGCGTAACGTGACTCGGTGTCGGTGATGAAACGTGATCCAGCTTGTACCACTCGGTAGGTACCATCGTCCTGTTTCTGTTGTAGGACAAATCCAAGACCGTGAAGACGGCTCGCATCGGTTGACAGCTTGGTGGGAAGCGTCGGGTCGTAGAAGGCCAGCGTCGGTGCCGTCGAGAGGGCGGCTCTAGCCTTCAGGAAGGCTTCTTGGTGCGTTTCTTCCCACAGGAAGTCACGCTTCGAGCTGAGCAGTGACCTCAGGGGTAACAGGTGCTCAGAGACAGCTTCGCTGAAAGGCGCGAGCTGGTTGGCCAGTCCAAAGAAGCTCCTCAGCTCGGAGATGTCCTTCGGAGCAGGGGAAGTTGCGGATGGCGTCCGGTGAGAGCTGGGTCTGGTTTGTAGCCGTTAGAAGAGACTACGAATCCAGCGAACTTCACTGATGTCTGCACGAACTGCAGAATCCTTCTTGCTGTTTAAGGAGACACCGTTCTCTCGGCATCTCTGAAGGAACTGGCGAGTTCTTTCCAGGAACTGCTCCTTCGTTCTGCCGTAGATGATGACGTCATCCACAAAGGCGCTGAATACCAGGCAGACCTCGGAAACAGTCATCCATCCGTCCGGTTGTAATGTTCGCTGATGGAACTGACGCCATACGGTGCTCGCCGATACATGTAGCGCCCGAACGGCGTCGAGAACGTCGTGAGCGGCTTGACTTGCGACGGCGAGAGGGCACTGGTGATACCCTTTCAAGGCGTCGAACACTCCAAGTAACGCACCTCTTCAGGACACGATGGAGGTCACACACTCGATTGGTGTGCTGGATTGGTAGAGCCTCTCACGGCGGACGGAGGCGTTAGCTTGGACAGGTCAACGCAGAGACGGATGCCTTCGCTCTTCTTTGGTGTCTCACCACAATGGGAGCGCACCAGTCAGTGGGCTCCGTGACAGGCGTGATGATGTCGCATCCGCTTCCAATTTCTGTAGCTCCTGCGTAATAGTGGCTCCCGTAGTGTGAAGGGCACACGGCGAGGTCGTTGTTACCGCGAACGGCCTGTCGTCTTCGCGGATACAAAACGATCTTGTACTCCTCCCCAGGCATCACGCCTTGATTATGCCACTGAAGACGTCGGCGAACTCGCGAAGATGTCTTCACTTCTACTAGAGGACTGGTTGCTTCCAGTCCCTCCAGACAGATGCTATGTAGAAGAAGAGGTTGTTGGTGGCTGGGTTGAAGCACTTGTTGAAGGTACTGGTGCCTTTGAAGTTGGATGTTCCATGGCCTCTTCGGAGGACGTTGGAGTTGCGACTTCCGTGGCTTCTGACGAAGGTGCTGGGGCGGCTGCTGACGTGCTGCTGCAAAAGTTGCAGGACGCGGTATCCGCAGCACCTGTGGTACACGGCGCCCCTACAGCGACAGCTGGACATGGTGCTCCGGTGGCAGCGGAAGGTGGCGCCGTAGTGACCTGATGACGTCAGCTGACGAGGGGGTGACCCGTATTATGGAGCGGGACGATGTTGCTCCGATGCATGGATCTGAGCAGGGTAGTTGTGCGGAAGAATGCACAAGTCGTGAGCGACCTTCCACTTTCAGAGAAGTCCAGAGACTCCTTGAAGAGCGTGGATGGTGTCCAAATGCTGTGACCCCTCCATACTGGAACTTTGCTGACGTCACACCGTAGGATTTTGATACGTCTGCCGTCTGCAGCTTTAGGGTTCTCAGTTGGAAGCAAAATGTTGTCCTATGCTGCTTCCGATTTCTTTCAGGAAGTCCACGCCAACCACAGTGATGTCTGCCCCACATTATCGGGAGAGCTGACACCGTCACTGATGTGGGCTGATGCGGACAGGTAACAGTAAGTTGAACCCTTGGTGTGTCAGCACGCGATGTTGAAGCGACAATGGCTGAGGTGTAAGAACCAGAGCCGACATCGGAGAAGCTTCTTTCGTAGGGCACCTCGGACGGCTGACGGCTTCCTTTCTTGTCCACCCCCGGCAGACCGATTAGAAAATGGCCGGATTTGCCACAGCCGTGACAAGTCCTTCCACGGGCTGGAGCCAAACTGATGGAGTGCGGTGGCTTCCACCTTACTGGCTCCGACACAGTTGTTTAAGCAGGTCATCTTTTTGATGATTTCCCCCTCTGAAAGCACGGCGGTGTTTGATGATGGCGCACCACTTGGCAGGCGTTGGCTGCAGCGTGCTCTCCGACGATGGCGGTGACGTCACGGCTGGCAGCCTCCTCAGCGCGGCAGAGCTCAATAGCGCTGGCGAAGTGTGAGATCGGGAACAGCACACAGCTTTTTGATGACTGTTGCGTCCCGCAGTCCCACCACGATGCGGTCTCGGACGTGGCTGTAAACATCACTTGCAGCTGTCGCCGAACTTGCAGAGTCGCTGACATCTCACGAAGGGCGACTAAAAAGTCTCGAAGGAGTTCACCTCCAACTGGCACTGCATGTTGAAGTTGCGCCCGCTCAATTGTACCTCGTTAACTATGCCCGAGGGCGTAGATACGGAGGTGTTCAGGACTGAGTCGAAGAAAGTTCTTTAACCATCTGGAATGTCGAAGTTCCGTACTATACGGAGTGCGTCATCACTCAAACAAGTTACGAAAGCTTTGCCATTTGAATGGGACGACTGGCGGGACTATTGAACTATTAGGCGGAGTACCATCCAACGGAGTCACAGTGCCAGTAAAATTCTAACAGAAGACATAAAAGCTGCTAAAAGAACTGCGCAACAACAACAATATAATAATAAAGGGGAGGCAGAAAAGTCTAACATTTTGTCATTCTAGACCGTGAGAATATAGGACTAAGATGGACAATATATTGACGGATAAAACGAAGTTTAAACCAATCTCAAAAGGACACAACAGCCCAATAAACGCCAAAGTGAACAAAATCATAAAAAGCGCCAATGCCTTGGCAGGTGGAGTGCACTTTGAGCCGATAGTTGGTGAATACCAACCGGATACGCCTATGGGAATGTAAAGATCCATAAGACAGGAAATCTACTGCCCTTAATTATATCACAGTGTCCCACTCCTACATAAAACATCACTTAAAAACTGAACAAACTCATCGCTCCATATTTACCAATGGAGTCCGCATTAGAAATCAACAGATGAGTTCACAAACATCCCTGAGGACTAATCACCCTGAGGGAATATTGGGATCACTTGACGTGGAGTCACTGTTCACAAATGTTCCGGCTACTGAAACCATTGACATTATCCTCGAAGACGTGTATAACCACCCAGAATTGCCACCACCAAACCTGGCTCCTTACATCATGAAGTTGACGAAGGCTTACGTCCAAGTCTCTGTTTTGCGACCCCAATAATCAGCTCTACAGCCAGATTGATGTGGTGTTGGGATGGGGTCACCAGTAACCCTCTGTTCGCCAACGCGTACATGTGCAAAGTGGAAAACAATGTCTTCAAATCACTGAACAGCCCACCGTATCTATTCTGTCGTTACGTGGATGACATCTTCCTGGACATCGACAACGAGAACCAGCTACAAAAACTCAAGGAAGATCTTGGAAACCAACTCTGTCCCCAAGTTCACCACCGAGAAGAGCATAGACAACAAGCTTCATTCCTTGACGTTGGGATTAGAAAGCACGCACGGACTTTTCCAGACCAAGGTCTAGCGCCACAGATGCTGGTCGTGTCTAAGCGCCCAAAGAGCGAATGTCCTGACCGGTACAAATCAGCGTCATCGATCTTACGTCCAGCCAAATCCATCAAACTCTCATCCGGACTGGACAACCTTCACGCTTCAGAGCTGACTCGGGTCAAACAAGTTTTGGTTAACAAAGGTTATACTAACTAAATTGTCGACCAAAGAGATTAACAAACAAATGGCTGACCAGGGGGCTCCAGCAGGAGAAAGAAGAAAAACAGGAGACCGGAAAAGGAAGAATAACTCTTTACTATCAAAAACAGATTAGCCCATCGCGCATACAAAACCGACGAAAGGAGTGCCCAGGAAGGTCGTGCATGATATTGTCAAGCCAAAAACAAAGAAGATCGACTCAACCTGATCGTATACTATAACAAAAAAAAGTCCACAACCTGATAATGAAGAATATTCTCAACTCAAACGCGACCGCAGAAGAGCATCAACATAGTCTACCAGTTCTCATGCCCACACGGAGATTATAAGCTTCGTAAGTGTATACATTAGTGCCTAACGCTATTATCCAGATGCCTCACTATGCATCTTGCAGAAGGAGCTCTCGAGACCCACATCAAGTTGGAACTCACCACCACGACCTCAGCCGGAAAGACTTAACAGAGAACACCACTGTCCTGAAGCAAGAACGGAACTGTTCATACACGAAGCAGTAGGTACTTATCAGAAGCATGCAACCGGAGATCAACAAACAAAACAACCCAACTATTACACTGAGGCTTTTCTTTCCGCGCTGCGGAGAAAGCCTGTCTCAGGTGTCACTATTCTGTCGTAATAATTTATTGAAAAATAATTGATCTTTCCATAGATATTAACTATTACTACTAGGAGGAACTGCCAATCAAAATTCCTATACCCGGTTGAAGAAAATTGAAGCTGAAATCTGGCTTTATGAAGTCAAAAATATCATCTTCAGGCGCTCGTGCACTTGAAATACGTCACTCCCAGCGGAAAAGTGCACAAAAATTTCGGTAGCAGGCCCGAAGAATACCACACTTAATTCACATATTATTCCGATATATTGTGTCTTCATCACTTTTTCCTTTAAACAAATAGCTATTCTATTTACGCAGCCATCATCACTGTAGCACCTGCCGTCAGGCGCATGTTAACACTTCGTCGTCCTTCGTCGTCTCCATCATATGCTTGTGGGACGAATATTTCTTCGACCATTTTTGAAAAATTCGGTAGGTGAGAAGGGGTCATATGATACAGTTTTCTTGGGTCAAGCTGTATCTTCCAAAATATTGCTGTGATATGTATAAAGCGAGATTTATTCGATAGCTTATTTATTTTTATCTGTTATATCAGTTATTTTCTTTCCGGTTTGAAGAAAAACATATACCAATTGAAAACGTGAACCAAAGTCAAAGTTT